>OY796894.1:37101864-37302216 GCA_963680785.1 Diplosoma virens | reverse complement strand
CTCTCTTTTACGAACATTGTAACACTTTTTTGATTACACATTTAAGAACCTGTGAAATTCACACAACTTTATTAACTATTAAATCAAAAATTTATTTGAATCCGAACAAAAATATTATTTCATTTGAAAAACAATTTGATTCAGTTGGTTCGAACAGCTGCAGCAAAAATTTTTCAAACAATTTCTATAAAATCGTTGTAAATATTATATTGAAGACAGTCTATATCTCGAAACATCGACAGCGATGCCTAAAAAAATTTATTACAGCTTCTTATTGTGTTTTCAGATTTAATCAAATTTTTTTTTTATTAAATAATTTTTATTGCTTTTCTAAAATATAATAAACTGATTCAAAATTAATCCCATAAATTGTTTTATGTATTGCAACAAATTATAGCAAAATTTTGTTCCGACAATTAAGCCACAAAACTTATCTGATTTGTGAACTGTTTATCTAAATTGAAAACAAAAGATTTAAAACACAGGACTAAATGCCCCGAATTAGTTATCTGTAGACTGACACTTAATCGTGGAAGAAACTGCACTTATAACAACCACAAATCGTGATCGCTACTTTGTAACCAATCGGTTGTCGCGGAAATGAATCAGAGAACTAAAATTGGCAACACTGCTTTTCATATAGTGTCACCAATTTGTTGTTTATGAATTACTGTAATTGGCCACTTAGTTTTGAAGTGAATCGACATTTTAGATTTGATCAGATTTATGCATAAAGGCATAAATTGATTTTGGCAAAAAATACAGAGTTTTCGGGTGTGTGGTAAAGTACTTTATGATGTGAAATACAGTTTTTGAAAAATAAAAAAGTCTATAAAAACATCTAAATTTTTAGGTGCCGCATTGTGAGTAATTAGGCTTTTAAAACAACTAAAAAAACATTATTCCAACATTTATGTTGATATCAATATTGCTAAGTTTTTTTCTTTGACTGAGTATATGTATTAAACAATTATCTTTCAAATTTATAAAACATTTTAATGTTTATTTTAGAAACTTCCCAAATCAAAAGCTAAAGCAATTTCAATAAAACATTGAAACAGAAGTTGCCCGGCGTTAAATTTTTTGTGTCATCCGGTTTTTATTTGTCGGCTATTGCTCAGTGAAATAAAATTGTTGAAATTAAAAAGAAACCTTTTCGAGGTCTTGACATCTCCTGTGAAGTGGGTGAGCTGTATAATTGTTTATTTAAAAGCTTGACAATTTTTTAATTTAAACATTGGGTTTTGGGAATGTTAAAAGGAAAAAAGATTACTTTTGAAATTGCTTTTCCGCTGGAAGGTTTCCTAGAGTTGTTTGGCCTCTTGAACAAATAAATATCTTTTGAAATAAACTACTTTACTAACTTACCTTTTGTGGTTACTAACGTAAATTTCTGTTTCGTATTAACAACTTGCGTATTCAATGAACGTTGAAGATTGAAGAGAAATGTTTATTTGAGATTATTTTAACTCGTGTGCATTTGACGACGTATTTTTTTGTATGTATATATAAAAAAGTTTTTGTGTCACCAAAAAATACGCAAACTGTAGTTCAGTATTTCCTAATCTTTTTTTGGCCATGCCCCACCCAATCACTTCTAATTTGAAAGAAACTACTTTACTAACTTACCTTTAGTGGTTACTAACGTAAATTTCTGTTTCGTATTAACAACTTGCGTATTCAATGAACGTTGAAGATTGAAGAGAAATGTTTATTTGAGATTATTTTAACTCGTGTGCATTTGACGACGTATTTTTTTGTATGTATATATGAAAAAGTTTTTGTGTCACCAAAAAATACGCAAACTGTAGTTTAGTATTTCCCAATCTTTTTTTGGCCATGCCCCACCCAATCACTTCTAATATTGTAACGTTCTGATGATACACAGCTGTAAAAGCTGAAAAATTTTGGAAGCAATACAGTTTTGTCTAAATTGTAAAACGTTTGCCTAAATCATGAGCTTGCAACATTGCATTATAGGTGAAGACTAAAAAAAAGTCTTCTTAATCAATGTCCAATTTTTTGATTTTCGTCCTAATTTGGAGGTATAGACTAACATAAAAAAAGGTCATCGTTTTGAAACTGTATCAAAATTAAATTGCCAACCCTAAAAATTAAATCGCCCTCCTGTGGGGCGTACGTCAAATCACTGCTGCAGTTATATCAATACTTTAAATTTTTTCTCAATCACATATAAATTAATATCAATATTAAATGTTTTTAATTGTTAGATGTTTATAAATGTTACGTAGTCGGTGATCAGTTAAGGCCTGTTTTTGCTACAAGCGTTGGCGGGATTCTTCTTTGTTTGTTTTATTGATTTTTTACGCTTAAGCATTGAGAAAAGTAAAAAATTATAACAAAGAATAATCCCGCCAATCCTCGTAGTAATAATGGGCTTTTATAACCATGGTGTTGTGGCGATTTGTAAAACACGTTGCTATGCCGAAAAAGAAATAATAATGAAATTTCATGTACCCGATCGCAGGGCGGTTTCAACCAGTCTTTTACACGTGATTAACATCAGGTTTTCTCCACAATTAGCTGGAACAAAATTAATTGAATGACACCAGCTTGTCTCTTGCAACATCGTCACTTATAAATTAATTTTATTTTATTAATAAACGACGATCTTCAATCTGCTATAAATAAATGAAAATTGTTTGAAACCGGCAGTTTTTATTTACTTCGGCGCTTCTATATTTAATTGTTGGTCTCGGTACGTCATATTGCACGTCTTTGACCCTATGAAGCAAATTAGGCTTTCTTTTAAAGACGTCCGGAGTTTAAATATAAAGTTACTTCCAAAGGCGGTGATAGAAATCTTTTTTTGTGTAACGGTCTACTTTATTTCTCTGGGAATCTGTTGGCAACACACAGCCGAGGGGGGCCAAACGTTTTTCGACGAGGAGGACAAAGTAGAAAAGTATTTCAACGAAAAAAAGGTTATTTGCTGATAATAAGTGAAATAAATCTTCGTTAATTAATTTTATATCAACTGTCGCTTTTTTTCTAGTCTACTTTCGGCAGATGAGGAACAAAACAGTTTGTTGTTTCAACTTGTTGGGCTGAACTTGATTTTTTGTCTTTTATTTTGGTCTTAACTAAAAGTCAAAACATTTATTTCTGGTATTTTTTCGATTCGAAGAGGAAGAAAGAGTTTGGTTTTTAGAAAATGATAAAAACATTGCTGCAATATAAATCGTTTATTTGTCAAATTTCTACGTCTGGCCAAGATAGGAGATTTTCCGGATGTTAGTCCAGCATCAGAACGTGAAATAAAGTAAGTAATATTTAATAGGAAGCATCCGATGCGCTTTTATACAACACATTACAGACCTGAACAAACTGATATTTTTCGGCCCATATCCAGGCGTACCCTTAAGCATTTTTTATCACCTACCCATATCCATCCCGTAACTTTTCCTTCTTTAGTACCATCAACAAAAATTTGAAAAAAACTGAAAAAAGAAACGCAATGCTTAAGAGTAAATAAAAATTTATACATAACTCAATATTGCAAACTGGCAAAATATAGAACATTCATTTTGTTTTATCAAAATTGATTTGGCTCGTCCGTGCACGCCCGTTGATAACTAAATAGCTTAGCTTACGTGCAACCCCCCCCCCCCGGTCGATTTAATGTACATAAGTTAGCCCCCTCCTGTCTTGGACTTACCCCTATTTGTACAGGATTCTACGTCACAGAACAGTAGTATGCTCATAACTCATGGATGAAGAAAGTACTTGGTACTTGAATTTTTCTATCGGCATCTGAAAAAAATGCTAAACTTTTATCTTGGCTTGACTTAGTGAAGTACTGTGCAATCAATTAAAAACGGTTGAGCTGACATTTTTTAAATCTTGGAAAAGTTGCAAAAGGTAAATACCAACATTCAAAGTCGTACAAAATTGACCTCGCTTAATCCAATGACAGTGTGGTCCCAATCAGTGGTGGATATTCAAATTTAGGGGCCCGAAGCAAGAATTTTTAAAAATTAATGTTGTCTAATAAAAAAAAGAGCTTTGATCTTGGCTTTGAACTTTTTTCTCCAAAACTCATGGTGTCCTCTAAAAAAAAAAAGGTCTTCACTACGATTTGATCTCAAAATTCCCTATTTTTGTCCCAAAATCAGGGTGTTCTCTAAAAAAAAAGGTCTTTACCTAAAATTGTTTTGTACATTTCCCACTTTTCGTCCCGACTTGATCATAAACTCTAAAGAGACATCTGCAGTGGATTAAAACTGTATGTCCTGTTTTCGAGGGGGGCTCCCAAAAAAAGGGGGCTTGAGGCGACTGCCTGATTTGCCTCACCCAATATCCACCACTGGTCTCAATAAACTGTTTTAATGAAGTTTTCAATTTAAAATTTTTCCTAAAGTATAATTTTATCAGAATGAATTGACACAGCTCAGAACGTCGCATTCTTCGCATTTATGATAACCAAAAATAAAGATATGAAAATGACCTCGAAATCAACCAGTATAACAATTAAATTTTGTAGTAAACTAAGATTTTGCAAGTGGAAAAAATTTTTAAAACACAACAAGAAAATTCTTGATTTAATAACAATTTTATTGTTCTTCATTACTGGACCAAAATATTTAACTTCCAAGTGGCAGGCAAATTCAGAGGCAATGGTACGAAAGAGGGAGGTTACTCAATTATCATTCATTTATAGCACCCCTACTGCATGTTAAGCCCGGTGCAATTTTGAATTTTGTACCCATAGAATCGTAATCTACATATTTTTAACCGATCAAAAATTCAAAATTTTTTTCTCTGTTTATAAAAATTTTACCACTTATCTCTTGGAGCGATTAAGGAGCACTCCATGTTAATTGTCATGGTAAAGCTTTTTTTAGCAACTTTTTAAGATGATAAACAAACTAATCTGTTTCTTATATTGCGTTTGCAAATGTACCGAAAAATAGATATAATTGATTTGCAAATGTACCAAAAAATAAATATGATTGAACTGTAAAGAGTTGAGTGAGAATTTTTTGAGCAGAGAAAAAATTTTGGATTTTTGATAGATTGAAAATATGTAGATAACAATTCCATGGGTACAAAATTGAAAATTGCAGTCCGGTTCGCACCTGGCAAATTAATCTTCACTTTTATAATTTCCTCAAAAAAGTCAAGTTTTTAAACAATAATAATGATGGCCGACGGAGTTGATGAGAACATTAAGAATTCTTAATGTTTATACGTCATCGAATTGGTTTTGTGTAAGTTGCACAAACCTCGTATTTCGAGACTTTCAATAATTTTTAAAGGTTATTTTTTCTTTTATAAAGTTTTTGAAAATGAAAAAATTATTTTAGTATTTCTGGAGAAAATATTGTAATAACGTTTTCAAGTTTGAACTTTGCAAAAGATTATTTTGAATAAATTAAAGTGGATTTATTTTAAGAAAAAACAACCCTTGAGAATAGTTTGGGTCTAAAACCTTTAAATTAGGCGACAATACTTAATGACGTGATCAAAAAAGTACATCTTACAAATAATTAGTGCGCTGCAATCGAAGTCAATCTAAAAGTAATTTAATAACTATTTTATAAAACTTTTGCACCCGGAAATGCTGGGCTGAGCCATGCGCTAATTGCGATAATTTGAACGTAGGTCAACTGTATATAATTCTAAGTGGCGCTTCTACTATCAAGCTCGGGACTGTCTGGCACTTTCCGAATGCTAATTGCGCTTAAATTTTGATTTATTGTTCCTGGAAAGTGTTAACAGCGAAAATTTCTTCTTCAATAAGCACTTAACAAATCTCACCGATGGGCCTTTGTAATTGCAACTATACGAACATACGCGGTTAGAGAAATCAGTATTAGCGTAATTAATTACGTAAAGAGTCAGGGGTTAAGGAGATTTTCTATAGTAGTTAAGATCTTTCATCTTATCAACAAGCGGTTTTCCTGTTTTTGTTAAAACACGTCATTAGTTGGGTTAATTTCTTAGGATTATTATTGTCTGAAAAATAGAAAAATAATTTTTTTTTATTTTTTATTTTGTTTTTTGTTCGATTCATGGGTATTGCAGTTTGTAAGTATAGCCACAACAACATCCATAATATTTCAATTTCAGAATATGTACACACGTGACCACGAACCAGTTTATCTTGAATGAAACAGTGACCATGGACCACGAACCAGTATTTGAAAAAAATTCGTAAAATGTTTTTCTAATTTCATTAGGAAAATTCAAGATTGATTTTGCTTATATTTGCTAATCTGATTATAATACTTATAAAAAAGTTGAACATTTGCAACTTCCTATTTTTTAAATTTTTCATCGGATTTATTTCATCGGATGTTGTTAAACAAGCGGTTGGTTGTCCAATTGACGTGTTGCTCATCTCGTTTCTTGAAATTAAACAACGCCTTACCTAATTACACGTCATGAGTAGTACTTTTCACAAAATTGTTTTCTCTTCACGTTTTGTTTGTTTTTTCGAGAAAAGTGGAAAAATTCCGGACCCCACGTTTGCAGACAAAAGTTATTCCGGTTCAAAAAAGAAATTAAATTTCCAGTTTTGATTAGTAAATGAAAAAAAGATTTTATTTTTACGAAGAACTTTAATTAATTCATTCTTGAAACTAATCAGCGAAAAGTAGATTTTTTAATTTTTAATTTTTAGATTTTGACTTGTGATTTCATTTGATTTTACAGACAACAAAAAGTTAAAGTCGCTTCCCAGCGCGCGACGGTATTATAACCGTCAATAAGTTTTTACTTTCTTTTATTTGCAAATTCATGCAAAAAGTTTTTGCCAATGACACTTGTTCTTTTATTGTTCTTACTTTCGTTGTTTTTATCAAACTTAAAGTTCTAGTAGTTGTAGGCTAGGAATAGTAACAGTTGCTCGTAATAGTAATAGTAAATAAAGTAAACACTTGTCAACAATTTATTTGTAACAATTTAAGAGCTCAAGCATCGAGAGCGGTTTAGAGTTTCCCATTTTTGTTGGTAAAATTTCATTGAGAGGATCGAAGATCGAGAGATGATCTTTTACACAAGTGGTTTCTATCGATGACGTCCTTTTTTGTTTAATTAATTAGCATTCTGTTCTGTTGCTATTAACTCATGCGTATCTTCACATCAAAATATTTGCAAACCATTTAATTCTCAATTTACAGTAACGTGCCTTGAAGCTGGACAAAATTCCTATTTAGCGTTTGCGACCTTTTTAATGAGACCAGCAGAGTGCATAATGCTAAAATTTATTTTTAATTGAAGTGTCTAGAAAAAGCTTATTAAGCAGAAAAAATTCAGTCCTGCCAGTTTTTAATTAAACCGTGTATTGGCCGATGGCTAGCGGTACCCCCCCAACGATAGAGAGACCTCTGCGAGAATTCTTTATTGCGCTAGACTAGCATGATCTCTTAAATGTTCGTCGTGATATGTATCCCGTGCTGTTGCGCAGAGTGTTTGCTAACCAGCATTATGAAAATGAAGATAACATTTGGTGACAGTTCATTAACTTTTTTAGATTCATCACAGGCTCACGTTGCCACGTACGCACAAGAGAGCAATGTTACAAAAGCAGTTATTGTGTCTTCTCATTGTGTGACTTGATCCTAAAGAAAAAAAATTGAGTTTCCCAAGTAAAATTTTATTATTTAAGTCAGTGTAATTAAATCCAAAAAAACTGTAAAAACCTTTGATTAAAATCTTGAAATCTAAATACAGGATCGAAAGCAATACCGGGCGATTGCTACACCCAATAGCGTTTCATTTAAAGTTGCTTCCTGTGAGAGAACAATTCAAACTGACCAATTCAAACTGACCAATCTCATTGATTTTATTGTTGGTCACGATTTGTCGTTTCTCTTTGTTTTTCTGAAAATTTGATTTCTTTTTTATCACAAGAAAAGATTCCATCGATTGGCTTTACCCTTAAATCCGATAATTGAGTTGTCAGTTGTCATTAATTAATGTTTTAATTGCTGTAAGCGGGCGATTAAACCGTTAATGAAAAAAGTATTAACAAAATATCAAAATACTTCAATTATAAAATCTGATCAAAAATAATTACAAACAAATAAAACAAAGTTTATGCCTGTAAAAAGACAATTTCTTTACTCGAATCACAAGCACAAGCGCTAAAAAGTCAACAACAATTTAGAAACATGTCTCAATTTAAAAATTTTTATTTTGCTGATCATACAGTAAATGACGCAATAAATAAAATCGAATAGAAAATGCGACACCAAACATTAAAAATCCGAATTGCTTTGTCAAGTCGAGGCGCTGAGCTTAGGTAAGAAAAATATTTTGTTGTCACGATTTGGTTGCCTGGTGGTTGTCTGACTTGTGACGTCATTATTACAAAATGTCGCTTGCGTACCGCATGTTTTATTATTTTGACTCTGTGTTTCCGCCCCGCGTGATTCCTAATCTACAGGTGACTATTGCGTGTAGAAAGCTTGGAGCGAGAAGAACCGAATATAGAGCAATCCAGTTTGTGAATTTTATGAGGTAAAAATGATCGGATCCTGAG
Source organism: Diplosoma virens (assembly GCA_963680785.1). Classification (NCBI taxonomy): domain Eukaryota; kingdom Metazoa; phylum Chordata; class Ascidiacea; order Aplousobranchia; family Didemnidae; genus Diplosoma; species Diplosoma virens. The sequence continues at coordinate 37,293,707 of OY796894.1, read as the reverse complement.
AACAATAACCACGATCCCGTCATAAAAAACTTTCTTTGAATTTTCTCGTTACTTTTTTGAATCATATTCAGCTCGAGTCATTTAAAGCGTCGTTATTTTTAGCGTTTTTTAAATTATCGCTTATAATTAAAGAATGGGTAAAAGTTTTTTCGGGACTTTCAATGATTCAACAAAGCATTAGCGTTACAATTAGCAAAACGAAAACCAGTTCTATTGCATAATTTACTTTTTTTGTCACAAATGAAGAACATTCTGGGAAAATTTTTTATGATCAAAAAAATGAAAAACCAACATTATTTATTCCCCTAAAAAATGGGCAAAATTAGTTTTGTATTTGTTTTTTTCATCTTTAGATTTTACACGAAACCACTTATTTTGAACCATCGACGAAAACGCTGAACAGTAATTAAAATTTGTCGGGTTTTTAAAAATTAACGAGTAGATCTTTCCGGCTGCGATTACGATGAATCGATTGAATCGATTGCTTTTGGTTAACACGAATCTCTTGCAGTAATATTTTGAAAATAAAACAGGAACGAAAATCAAAATTCAAGTAAAAATATATAAAATTGATATTGTCAAATAGACCAACAAATTTTTATTGATTCTACAAACTTAACAGTACGCTTTTATCTTCTACGATCATACTCCTTATCTTGGGTCGTCCATTGTCATTTTTCATGACCAAATATTTACGTTTAATACTACAGTATTTCATTTTTACAATACATACAACATCAAATTATATTGATTTTTATATTATCGCATTGTTTGGCGCTTTGAAACTTTTACTTCATTCTGAATTAATCTTAGAAAACTGAAAAATTGCTCGTCGTCGTCGTCGTTTGAAGAGGTATCCACTCCAGGTCAGACACAAACAGGACTGGGGCCGAGGGTTTATCCTTTTACTACCCAAGACTGTTGCACTGCCTGAATCAGATGCTGGCAGTGGTGTTATTAAGCCAGCATCGGGTTTTGTCATCCAAAACCGTCAGACCTCGTGCTCCATGTGGTGCCCGATGTATGGGGCACGCTATTAGAACATGGTCTGCGATTTGTTCAGAGGCGCCGCACTCGCAATTCGGTGAAAGAGCGAGACTCCATTTGTGCATGGACGAATGGAATCGCCCAACACCAGTCCTCAGTCGGTTGAGCTTAACCCAAGCTGCTCGGGGTAAGCCTATCCCAACAGGTCTGGCACCGGTCCCGGGTACAAAAGCACGGAGCTTGGAAGCATTTTCACAGTACTCCGTTTTCCATTGCTAATTTTGAATTATAGTTCATCCAAATTTTATTTTTTTGTTTATGTATCATTTCCATTTTGAAATGTCCACAAAAAATCAGAACCTTTCTGCAAAAAACCAAAAGCTAAACTTGACCCCTTCAATTATACAAATCACGTCATATATGCATAATAATATATCATATATCATATCACTTTGTTTTAAACTTGTCTTTTTCAATTGTGTATGTTTTAGAGTTGATATTTCTTTTTTTGTTTTGTGTGTGTGTGCGTGTATATATATGGACGTTTTTGCGTCTGAGATAAATAAATGAATAAATTTAAACATCGAAAGCAAAAAAACTATTTTGCTGTCGCATTAATAAAGATCCAAAGTTGCCTCAAATTTTAGCTGATATTCCTTTGACCTTTCTTCAATCATAAATAACACTCACTGGAGACTGATGTTTCATAAATGCAGCAACTCAATGTTCGGTTATTGTTTACTTGAATAAAAGTGAACTGGTAAGACGCCAATTTTGTTAAAAAAAGCCAAAATTTTACGGGTGAAAATTTAGTTTAGATTCAAAACTAATTAGTTGCGGTGGTTTTTTGCCAGACCCATTATTGGGCATTGGGGCGCGAATCAACTTCACGGATTTTCATAATAAGGCGACCGCTAAGAATAGAAACAAAGCTCCAATTTTTTATTTTCATCTCTACATTTATTCTCCTGAATCGCAGGAAAGCGTCGGAGGCGCTTATATATGTAGAGCAATTGTCAAGCAATCACTCCGGCCAGCTTCCCGAGGGTTCCGAGATATTGTTGTCTGGTCCAAAATTTTTATTGAGGTTTTTATTTTTTATAAAGATATGATTAAAATTTAGAACTGTTTGGCAAGATCGTCAAGTAAAGAAAAGTGTCGTAAAAGCCTTTCCCATCATTCCCAAGTAAACATAACAGAATGACGCGAGTGGGTTTAAACTGCGACTGTATAGATCACGTTTGCCATCAAGCATGGTACTTTTAACCACTCGACCACGCTGCGGACAAAACAGTGGGAAAATGGTCATAGATATCTAGGCGTAAAGATGTAAAGCCAGGGCGTTCCAACAGCTGGATGACGTCTGTGATTCAGAACCACAGTTGGTGCACGAAGAAGTCTGAAAATGCCAAGACACTGTGGTCTTTCCAGTAAACAAAAGAGAATGCAGTGAGAGAAGAGAAGAAGAGTTTGGATTTAATAATGGAAAATATCAGATTAGATATTGATATCAGATTAATCTGCAATTGCTTTCGAGGGATAGGCGTTGCGAGAAATTAAGCGGTGAAAGTGAAAATGGCATTTGTCAAATCTATTTAGCTAAATAATTGACAGCATTGTTTTTCTTTATGTTAGTTTATCACGGCAACGTGCAATATCACTAAGTTCAGTGAAGAGCCGTAACTTTAAGAAATAATGAAAAACGTTTTAAGCCCAACGTTCAGCGTATCACGTTGGACCACTTTCACTTCAACTTACTCATTTGAAGATGGCTACCATTCAAGTAATAAGTATTTTGCAAGGTACTAGTCATAAATTTTAATTTCCAGCAAAATTTGCTTCATTTCAAGCCGTAGAAGGATTGAACGAATAAATGAGTCCGGGATATTTTTTAAAAGTGTTGCAGCAATTATATCATCAGTTTGAGCTGCGGTAAAAAAAACACTCCAATTATAAAGCACATCTAGACGTCATCAACTAAATATTTTTTAAATTTTTTATATTTTAACAACAGCAAAATATTTGATTTGTTTAAAAAGCTGATGCATGTGGCCAACAATGACAGTAAAATAGGCCCAAAATCAGCTATAAATTCAATCAAAACTTTTTTTTCTTGCTTTCCAATAGTGTTAACATATATTTAATTTCATATTGAATTTTGTTAATTTAATTATGCGCCATGCAATGTTTTTGCCAAACCATTAAAAGTCATTAATGATCATCGATTTCACCACCGGCATTATTGTCGTCATCAGCTTTAGCATCTTCATCATCAATAAAAGACTTCTCAGAGTTTGGTTCTTTTCAGAAAAACTCAAACGAGAAGCAATGAAATTGTTTATGCTGATTCATCTTTAAAATAGGAAGAGAATAACTTCTTCATGATGAATTCTTTACTTTGATAAAAAAAGAGATCTATAGAAATGATTTCTGTGATGAAAACGAGCGGCAGCCCCCTCCCCCCATCACATGCAATCTCAAGTGACAAATTTTATTCGCTCTGCATTGATTCAACGACGTCACAAAATAAAATCGTTGCGATCAATGGCGTCAATGATGCAGAGGGTGAGTTATAACGTCAAACGAAAACAAAACAAATCAGTTAAAAAATCCCCGGAATAAGATGACGGCGGCAGAAACGTTCTCGCTTGCCCCCGCTTTGATCGCGGCCTGCACAATCCGATTGCTCATCGCTGCCGCCAGCCACGTCTTGTAAGCCAGGCGAGCCATTGACAGGCCTTCTTTGCTTTGTCTGGACAAGCGAGCGATGTAATTCTCGATCGTTTCATAATTCTGTAAAAGAAAACGTCATTTTTGAATTCGAAAAATTTTTTTCGTTGAATCGGGCAAAAATATTTTTCTTTGAAAGTCTACTGTGTTCGGGCAAATGCCAGAGCCTAGGAGGGTTTTAGTGTAATAAACTTTTCTAATTTTTTGAACTCTCATTTTTTGCTGTAAAAAAAATTTTATCAGCTTGTAGCTTTTTAAAGCAGCAATAAATTTCAATTAAAAAATGTGTTTTTTAAGTGAAAATTACACTCATTAGATAAATGAAAAAAATTGGCCCTTCAATCATTCATTTCAAGTAGATAATAATTAAATAAAAGCAAAATAATAAAAAATTTACTTTGTTACTTGGAACTTCATCATTATCTTCTTCTTCTTCCGCAGGAAACACAATCTCAACTTCTTCAACCTGATGGGTCAGCTCTTCTTCAGACTGAATAAACTCTGCGGAGGAACGAATAATTTCCTTCATCTCAGTGTCCGGTTGTTGGAGGAGGCTAGAATTGCGAAGTTCAGTTGACTCTGAAAATTAATTTTGAATAAATGAGCAACTTGAAACGCTGCGTCATCAAGAAAAAGACAATGAACAGGTTTTTAAATTGTTGATTTGTATCGTTTAGTTGCCGGCTCCCTATTTGCAATCTTTGCTCTATTTTTCTTCAATTATTATCAATTGTTCTTTTGGATACAAATAAAAAGAAACTACTGCTACTACTACTTAGTTTCTTAATCTCAGAGAAAGCTTTAAAAAACTCTTATAGGAAAATTTTTGTAAATGTTAAATAAAAGAGCAAAATATACTTTTTATAAGTGGTTGAGAATAACTTTATGAACATCTCTGATTAGTGGATGCTACAGCTGTAAAATTATCAATTTATAATCTTTCAGTGGTTTGATCTGTTGGTGTCATGATTGAAGTTTTTGCCTGTGATAAATCGGACGCAATCCCAAAACTTCAGCAACAACGGACGCTTTTAATCTGTGATTGTGACCGGACTACGACTCAGTGGCATCCGGGCAGGATAGCGAATGTCAAAACAGCGACCGTCATAACAGCGACTTCACAATAGCGACTGTGTCAAAACAGCGACTTCATAATAGCGACTTCAAAATAGCGACTGTGTCAAAACAGCGATTGTCATAATAGCGACTTCAAAACAGCGACTGTCTTAAACGATTTTAACTAAAATTTTGGATAAATGTTTGGAGAAGAATAGACCTAGCTATGCGGTGATGTTATGACGGTCGCTGCTTTGACAGTCGCTATTGTGAAGTCGCTGTTTTGACACAGTCGTTATTTTGAAGTCGCTGTTATGACAGTCACTGTTTTGACAGTCGCTGTTATGAACCGAGCCGAAAAACTTCTCAAAATAACATTATCGTCAATATGAATGGACTCAGTGCATTAGTTAATTTCAACATTAACATCTCAAATCATTCATATTGACGACAATGTTATTTGAGAAGTTTTTCGTGTATCTGAACTGAACTATGGCTATTATAGTGTGATAAAGCGAAGGGATTTCGACTTTGTGAAATAACGCTTTTTGCATAAGTGGAAATTTAATAAGAAAAATACAGAAATTTTTCTGCTTTAAAGGACAGACCAGCAACAACTATAATATCGTTAGTTGAAACAAACTAACTTAAAACACTTGACGACAGATTCATATATTTTTAATAAAAGAAAATTAATTATAACAATTATTCATGATCACCAGACGGTTGCTCCGATACCGATCCATGTTTCAGTTCTTATCTTTCGTACTCCAACTTGGCCGGTTTCAAAAATTTCAAGAAAACATTTGTAAAAAGCTGCAGCGGCAACTTTATATCGCAGTCGGCCGCTCAAAATAAAACTTTTTCGACGAGGACGAGTTCTTATGCGTGTCTGGTTACAAACCTTTTGTTTACTTGAATTAATTTTCGACCACGAAATCTACCCATAGTTGACTATAAAAAATTTATACTGAAAAAAACAAAAAACTTTTGAACTTGTTTTTAGCTGTTGGCAAGCCCCTCCCAGCACGAATAGACGCATCAAGGAAAACAAAAAAAAATTGGTCTTACTCGGTTTCTCTAGCGCCTCCACGTGTCTCTCCGTGCTTTTCACCAAAGAAAAAACTTCTTCAACAGTAAACATCGACCAGACACTGGATGTTGCTATGACAACAAACTGGCTTTTATTAGTAAGGCGGGCTGTCGAGGTGTGGGGATCACACGTGACACAGCGACGAAGGGGCACATCCCCGTGGTTACCTGGTCGGAAAGAAAAACACAAAAACATCATACACTTGCGATAGCGGGGGGAAATAGTGTTTGAAATCAGCTGAGGTTCAACTGCTTGATGCATATCAGTTTTTGTCAGTTGGCACGCTAATTTCACATAACTATTTCAACACCTTTATAAAGAACTTCCTCTTCCTTATTTAAGCTGATATCGATTTCAGGTAACAAAAGTTTTGCTGAAAACGAATAACAAAGACGACCTAATAAATTTTAAAAATTAATTTTTAACAATTTTTTTAAAATTTTTCTTTCAACAAAAATTAGGTAAAATAAACAAACAATAAACAAATCTTCACCACTATGAACAAGCGCTTAAAAATAGTGAATTCTGACATATACTCTATAATGACGTCAACCAAACGTTTTCAGATCACGGAATCTATCGGTGCCAAAAGGCGGAGTCTCGCGATGTTGATTGTGATGTTATGGATTGCGGATGAAATAAATGCGGTTAAATTTTTTTTTAATAATTTCCTTAAAAGTTATATTTGTTTCATTTTATAAACTTTTTAAAATATTGCTCAATATAAGCTTTTTTTTAAAAAAAATAGTGTTTTCAAAAAAAGTTTGTAATTTCTCCAATATGATTTTTTTAGAAAACAGCATTTAATATAGTATATAGCATTTGATTGATTTTGACAATTTATTTTTTAATAAATATCTTTGCTAAATGTAAAATGTTTACAATTTTTTGTAAAATGTTTACAATGTAAAATGTTTACAATGGTAAAAATTTTTTTCTTTCAATTATGTAGAAAGTGAAATAAAATTACTTTAGTGTTGGTTTTCTAAACCTCCAAGCGGAGGAAAGAGGTGCACTCGAATATTGCTTTTCTAAGGACACAAACACATGAAAAAATCAAAAGTTCAACCCAGAGCACGTCAATCACGGTAGTCTATAAAACGCCATTCTCATTATTCGGCGTTTTAGATTTCAATTTAAGTGTTCGTTTTACGCTCTCCATTCTAAATAAAATAAATAATTTGAGCAGTTTTCGTCGTTGTTGCATGAAAGGACATACCCCGGGTCAGACATAAACAGGACTGGGGCCAAGGGTTTATCCCAGGGATGTCCAACCTCCGGCCCACTTAATGTTTTTATGCGACCCACTGCTTACTCAAATTTTTTATTCATATTTTCATAACTATGAATGTTGATGGAAAAGTACAGGAAAGGTCAAACAGAGCTACATTGTGTATTCGTGGACTCAGAGAAAGCTTACGACAGGGTTCCGCGGGAAGAGCTGTGGTACTGTATCAGAAAATCAGGAATGGCAGAAAAGTATGTGCGACTTGTACAGGATATGTACGATGGCAGCGAAACAGTTGTGAGGTGTGCAATAGGAACTACAGAAAGTTTCAAAGTCAAGGTCGGACTGTACCAGGGATCAGCATTAAGTCCGTTCCTGTGTGCAGTGATTATGATAGGCTAACGGACGAAGCAAGGAGAGAACCACCGTGAACGATGCTGTTTGCTGATGATATTGTGATTTGTGAAAAGACCAGGGAAGAAGCGGAGCGGAGACTAGAATGCTGGAGATATGCATTGGAAAGAAGAGGGATGAAAGTAAGCAGGTCAAAGACTGAATATCTGTGCGTAAATGGAGGAAATGGCAAAGAAACAGTGAAGATGGAGGACACAAAAGTTCCAAGAGTAAAGGAATTTAAGTATTTGGGATCAACGGTGCAAAAAGTAGTATTTGTGAGAGGGAGGTAAAGAGGAGATTGCAGGCAGGATGGAACAGATGGAGAAGAGTATCAGGAGTAATCTGCGACAAGAGGTTACCAGCTAGAGTATAAGGAAAAGTGTACAGTTTAGTGGTGAGACCAGCAATGGTGTATGGACATGAGATGGTGGCGGTCACAAAGAAACAAGTGGGAGAGATGGAAGTTGCAGAGATGAAATTGTTGAGATTTGCTATGGGAGTGACGAGAAAAGATAAGATTAGAAACGAGTACATCAGGGGTACAGTTAAGGTAGAACGGTTAGGAATGAAGATGAGGGGGCAGGCTGAGGTGGTATGGGCATGTCATGAGGAGAGACCAGAAGTATGTAGGAAGAAGGGTGATGGAAATGAAGTTACCGGGAAAGAGGAAGAAAGAAAGGCCAAAGAGAAGATTTCTAGATGTAGTGAAAAAAGATATGGGGGAAGTTGGTGCGAGGGAGAAGGACATTGAAAACAGGACGCTTTGGAGAAACATCATACGCTTTGGCTACTCCTGATTAAAGGAAAAGGGGTTCGATACACCAGCACCCCATCCTGAGACCGCAAACCGCTTCAGCAGTGTGACGCGTGAGAATAGTTTTTTGCGCAATGCCACTAGATGGTGACGAAACGTGAGTGATCTGTCCAGTTTCACCAAAAAATAAGTAGGGGTTGGACAAAATGTAAAAGTCTATTGCTGTTGTAGATATTTAGCTCACGTTTGACTTTTTGTTAATTTAAATGAAAAGCTGCCGTAACCGTCTAAGCTTTAACATCCAAGTCTGAAGATACACTAAAGGTGTGGTAATGTCTTGATTTAAAGTCCCCTCAAAGACCTTCCAGTTTTCAAAGCAGTGCAACAATGCTTGGACCGTCTGCGTAGATCAGGGGTTCCCAAACTGGGATACATTTAGGCTTCACATAATAATGTACATTATTATGTACATTATTATGTGACAGAGTGTCCTTATTTAAGTTAAATTCCGTGTTCGGAAGAAATAATAGATTCAAATGTCTAGAATTTTCGAATCCGGTCGATTGTAATTACGTCAAACAGGACAATTAAGAGGGAAGACTTTTTTTACAGATCACCATGATTTTGGGTTTGAATGGGGAAATTTTCTGGCTGCTCTAAAGTGAAGACTTTTCTTTTTTTTCAGAGATCACCTTGATTTTGGGCATCATAGCCGTACCGGCAGGGGGAGGGGCAATTGCCCAAAATTCAGATTTTTTGGGCAGTGACAAGAACATATTTGGGCAAGATCATAATTTTTCGGGCAGCGATATGAAAAATTTCATTTTAGAAAAAAATTCAGGAGTTTCAGGGCATTGACATTGATCAACTGCAAAAATTAGTTACCAAATTTAGGTGAAGACCTTTTTTTTTAGAGAACACCTTGATTTTGGGACAAAAATTGAAAAAAATGTGACTGAATGCAAGTGAAGACCTTTTTTTTTTTAAAGAGATCACCATGATTTCCGGAGGAAATTTCTTTTCCGTCCAAGAATCTCAGTAAACTTTTTTGTCCTATCCATAAAGTACTAGAAAATCATGATTTGGGCAAACGTCACAAGATTTGAGTAAAACTTCATTGCTCCCCCAAAATTTTTTGCGCTGGTACGCCTATGTTGGGCATGAATAGGGGAAAATTAGTGGCTGATTCTAACTGAAAGCCTTTTTTTAGAGAAACATCACAAAATTTTGGGTGTACATGCAAACCTGTTACAGTGTCCAAAGGGTACCGAGGAACAAAAAGTTTTGGAAAACCCTGGTGTAGATAAACTTTCTGAAAATAGTTAAAGGCAGATGTAGACGTATATATATATATAGAGAGAGAGGTTAAAAAGGATGGGAGCCGAGACGGATCCCCAAGGAACGCTGTTTTTCAGACGGCAAATCCTGCTTTGCTTGCTGTCACCGGTAGTAAAGGTAAAACTTCGGTTTCAGACAAGCTCCATGATCATTCTGAAAATGTGCTTATCTGGAAAAAAGTCGGAAGCAGCTTGCAGGTGAGGCTATAGTGCCAGACACAGAGTCATATGCCATTGTCAGATCGACAAAAAAATCCTTGATGGTTTCTATCAATAAAATGACTTGATCCACAGTTGACTTTAAGCGTCGAAACCCATCCTGCTCCCCAAGGGGAAAGGGATCATAATTGGATCATAATAATAATTGGTTCGACACGTGCGTAGATAAGCCTATCGAGAATCTTGTAGAAGGCACAGAGCAGAGACATTGGTCGAGCAGAGATCTACGGCTCCTCCAAGACTTCATCGGCCTTGGGATTGCGATTACAAGGCTTCTTCTCTAGATTTGAGTCGGAAGTTTTGAGTTGGTGCAAGAAGGAAGAAAGAAACTCACGTAACTGGGACTTCAAAGCAGCTCTGGTTGAACATTTTTAATACGAATTACATAATGATTTCAAGAATTTCTCATTTCACTTGGATTCCTAATCAGTTATTCAATTTTAAATTTATATTCCAATAGTCGTCATTTGGTCATGGGATCTAATACTTAAAAGAGAAAATCTCATTTACATGTTATTTTGCTTCCCTCAGAATGTACTTAAATTTATAATTTGACTCATTTTGAAAAAAGGTCGGACATCCCTGGTTTATCCTTCTACTACCCCTGATCAGCTGCTGTACTGCCCTGATCAGATGCTGGCAGTGATGATGTTGAGCAGCATCGAGTTTCGTCATCCGAAATCGTCCGACCCCGTGCTTCTTTGCGACCCGATGTATCGAGCTAATTAATCGATGTATGTGGTATGAAAAAACCTAATGTAGTAGTTGAAAAAGAAGTTTACCTAAACCTCTAGTTGTGCTAACGAGCCCATTTACAAGCTTGTTTTTCCCGAAGCTGACAATTTTTCCTCCAACTTTCTCTATTCTCGAACATTCGGATTCATTGTCGCACGTGTGTTTCTGAGTCAAAGCATAAGGTTGGTTGTTGTGGCTCAAATAAGCCTCAACATTTCCTGAAACAAACACACTCAACTTGAATGAAGAAAGTTGCAAAAGAGCAGTTTTCCTTTGATAGAATCAACTCAAAATTTTCAGCAAAAAAGTTTTTTTTAAATTTAAATGTTTTTGTCACTGTACGCTACTGATAATAAAAAAGTAGGCTATTTTGAAATCAGTAAAATTTTAATACAACCTTGGTCATGGCGCACCTGTGTTGGCCATCCAAAGCCGACCAATCTCTTTTACTTGACCTGCTTCCTCCAAGATTTGATTATCGTGTTCTGTATTTTTAAACTTTATAAACTTTTAGAAAATATTTGCTTATAGTAAAGTGTAACAAAGCATTAAAATTGAATATTTGATGTGAAGTCATCTAGTTTATAAACCAAGATGGCGTCTTTTGTCCATCCGCACCAAAACAAGACACGACATTTACCTTGGTTCTCCCGAAGGTAAAAGTCGCTCACAACGTCATCGATTATGCATGTAGCAACAGAGCAAGAGCTCCAGCGAACTCTGTAAACAACATCAACAATAACTATGCGTAAACTACTTGAAGTACTGTAGTATTAACTAAAAACAATCTTGTTTAAAACAAGCGACCTTAACTTTTACTTTAGTCTCTGGCTTAAAAATCAAACCTCACTTATGCAAAAAGATAAATACAAATCTTGGCAATAAAAGATTCATATCGAATTTTGATATGAAATTATAATCTTTCATAAAAAGATAGAAACCAACTTTGACGTTTCATTAATTCCCCAAGACAAGTAGTCATCCATTCGGTGATACGCTCTCTTGCACGCCCTCAATACGCCCTTGTTCGATAAAACATCGGCCGCTTGCGTCGCTCGTGGATTTGTATCCGCTTCACTATCGGTAATTATTCCTTGGTTTAAAGACAGAGTAGTTTTCTCTAGCTCTTCTTTTGTTGGAAAGAATTGTCGGGAGGAATAAGAATGAGATTTTTCTTCTTCAATTTCTTGTTTAATATATCGATGGAGATGGGACTGGGTGAGCTCTGCGGCCTGGTATCCTCGGTGGCCATCGTAAACTCCGATGAAGAATGCATTTGATTTCACTTCCTTTCTTTGATCTGTACTAAAAAGTTTTCTTTATGTTTGTCTTATTGTTTTTTTTTTTTTGGACTGAAATTGAATTCCAGAGCTTTGAATAAAGACTTTTGCTTAGTTAAGCGAAGTATTGTCACAAAAAAAATTCTGTTTAAATTTAAAAAATTTTGAAAGCCAAGCCAACAAGGCAAATTGTTTTAATAAGAATATGTATCGGTAGCATTTGGAGAAAACATAAAAAGCAACTTTTTATAAAAATAATTCTTTTGAGATAAAATTAATTTAATATCCTAGGTTTTAAAATTAAAGGAATATTTTCTTAATTGAATTAGCATCTGATTCACATAATGCATTATGCTGTTTTGCTTCCGCCTTTACACAAGTTAAATGGAGGAGTAATTATAAAGACAACATTGTTACTCATAACTTTGAAAAAATTGTTGTTAGTTCTTGAATGAAAAGGTTTTTATATATCACAATAAATTTGCGTTTTTTGTTGTTTTAACGTCATGACCACAACTTTTATTTTGAATACCATATAATTAATAAGTGGCCAGCAAACACAAATCTTTTGAAGTTAGGCTTTTAATTAATCTATTCACCTAATGAGACGAATTGGGGATGAGTAGTCATTCTGTCTTCCATTTTGTCGGTACTTTGAATGTTCTTCGCGTACGACGTTCCCACCGAATTTACAAAATCGGGGAGATCTCCCCAAACAGGACTGCTTTTTACATCCCGATGGATTTCTTTAAAATTCAGATTAAATTTCATCAAAATAATGTCATATATGCAAGTGAATATAAGAAAACATCTCAAGCCGGATAAAACTTATTTATTCACTTTTTGACCATATTCACCATGAGTAAGAAATTATGAGTAAGATCTACAGAACAACTTGTAAGTTTAATTTAATATTTTACTATTAATTCGCTATTTAAACTTTTCTTAATCGTGTGAGAAATCACATAAAAGTAATAAAAATACTTTTTAAAGTAGATCCAAAAAACAAGACATAAAGGTAAGAAAAAAGATTTTTCAAAGTTTTCTGTTATTTTAATCATTCCTGTCATAATTTTCATCATCATATCAGCTGTTCTTCATCTCGACTTCCTGATAAACAACTGAGACGCTAAATTTAAAACAATTCTTGGGCAATTATTCTGCGCTTTTTTTGTGGTCACCGCGCCATCAGAACGATTCTTCTGTCCAGGTAACCAGTAATTGTATCAACTAATTATTTCCAGACAAATAAATTTGTAAAAAATTTTTGCTTTGTTTTTTTTTTGTTTTTTTTTGCCAGGTTTATTTTCAGATTATGGATCAAAAAACTGTTCAAAAAATTTACTCGTTGAATGATTGCGTCTTGACTTATTCAAACTTGTTCCAAAGAAAAAAAAAAAATTTTCAATCACTGCAACCATAAAGCCATTACCTTCGTCGCTGAAGCAAAGACCACCGTCTTTTACACGAACTTTTTCAATCAGGGGCCTTAAGGTAGTGAAGACTCCTTGACACCGCAGCAACTCAGACCGAGCGACATCGAACGCTTCATCCACCCTTTACAAAAATCATAAAGAGCATTTGCACAGCTTCATCTGTCGGTGTTGCATTTGCTCAACGACGCACCTGTACCTTCCACACGAAAGTCAGACAATGATACAAACTTGCAACCTCTACGGCATAAACAGACCAAGCTATAAACGAGCGCAAACAAACTTTCGCAGTTCATTTTCCGATTTTTTATCACCAAGTTACTCACCCGTTTAATCTTCGATTGAATCCGAAATAATCTGGACTTTGTTCATGTTTTAAGGAGAGTTTTTTCAAGATTTGTTTTCTTCGCTCAAGCAGAACGTCGACCGTTGCGGCCCCTTTCTCTATAAAAATAAATTTTATCTTCAGCAAACTAACCCAGTTCAACTTTCTTAACTTAATTGTAAAAAAAAGTTTTATTCGTTTATTTGTTGTGTTGAAGATATTTTAGCTTGTTTGGAGAAACAATTTTTCTTTAACTAAAGATTTTTTCATATGAATTTTGTTAGAATCGAAGATGGTTATTAATCATTGATTTTAAATTATCTTTTTAATGCTTTTCGTATTGGGGAAAATTGGTTTTTAACCCCATCTCCAAATAATTGAATTGGTTGGTAATTTTTTTCGTCAGGGCTAATACGCGCGAGACAAACTGTGATACAATCTTATTATTGAAAACTATTAACACAAATACGGAAAACAGTCTGAAGAAAACTCTTGTGTAAAAAGGTAGATCAACTACAGCGCTTACATGACAACAATATATACGATAAGTCGTAGAATACAAAAAAGTTTGCGTTTAGGTGTTGGGCAACTCATTTCCAAAAGTAAGCGATGATAATCACCTTGGACTGGTCATATTCAGTGGCGTACCGAAGATTTTTAAAAAGGGGAACATGCAAACAAAATTGATTATGCTTAGTGAAAAAAATCTTTTCAAGTCTCTTACTTCTCAATTTTCGTCGCAAAAATTCGGTGAACTCTAAAAAAAGGTTTTCTCATAGAATTTGTCTCTGATTTCTCGTATTAGTGATTTCCATGGGGGGTGACGGCACAATGCCCCCCCCCCCTTAAATACGCTACTGGTCATATTGACAGCCTCACCAACCTGAACATTACACGTTTGGAAAAACAAACCGGAAACAAGCGCAAAATAATCGTTCTTCAGAGGACGTCACACATTCACATTCAAATAAAGTCTTTTTTCTCCATAAAACAGTTGGTGTTTTTAGGTGAAAAAATCAAACGATAACATATTTTTTTACAAATAAACGTAACTTTGAAATTATGGATTTAAATTGCGGGTTTTTGTAGAACCTTTGTAGATAGAGAATCATGCTCCTTTGCAAGCATAGCCAACTAACCCTACACTCCTCATAGAATTTTGACAAGTATGTTGGATAGGGCAATTAAATTTGTAAATACGTAGTAAGAAGGCACTAGACGATTGTGTTTAATAAATTTTATTGCAATTACGGACTTACAGCACAATGAATACATTTTTCATAACAAAGATATTTATAAATATTTGTGGTAAGGAAGAAAAATGGGACAAAAATTTGTGAGAGTTGAAATATCAACAAATCATTATTTGATAGTGCTTTTGAATATTTTTTAAAATCTTTCTCAAATGAAAAATTATGGTGTATCTGGAACAACGTGTAAAATCCAATGAAAAACCCTGGTTAAGAAAGAACAAGAATCCAGTATGTCTGCAAACATTAGATAATTTTCTGATGAATCTGATGACATTGAGCTGGATTGATTTTGACATAAGATGGATATCTTTATTTATAACCAGAAATGTTTTGTAACCAAAAGCAGTTTCAGAAGCCTTTAGCTATAATACAAAACCTTGGTGAAAAGATCTAAGAAGAACTTCTGGCTAAAAATTTCTGTTCAACTCAAAAGCTGAGTGCTGCGCACCAGTCTGGAATCGCATCTCTCACAGTCGCCTCACTTTCGGACTATGTTTCCACTCATAGACAATATCCTGAATGACGCCTTGCGCATAGTCACTGGATGCCTGTGTCCCACTCCAACGGACCACTTACCCATACTTTCAGGCATCCGGCCAGCTGAGCCTTACCGAATAGGAGCAACACCTTCCTTGGCTTACCGTGAATGCCTGGACTCTAATCATATGCGGCATGGTCTCTTAAGTGGGTCCTCAGATACTTACCAAGAGAGACTAAAGTCTAGACGCCCGTTTATGCCAGCTGCACGGAATCTATTAAATAACCTTGCCGGATAAGGCATCCACGCTTCTTATTGGACAAATTACAGATGCATCACGGAGTGGTGTGGGAGTACATCCAGGCTCCGTACTTTTATACCCAAGACAAGTGCCAGGCCGATTGGATTGAGCTTGCCCCAAACAACTAGGGTAAAGCTCAATCGCCTGCGGACTGGTGTTGGGCGATTCCATTCGTCCATGTGCAAATAATTGCGAGTGCGGCGCCTCTGCAGATACCGCAGACCACGTTCTAATAGTACCATATCGGGGACCACATGAAGCACAAGGTCTAACGATGCCTGATGATTGGATGACGAAACCCCATGCTGGCTCAACACAATTACTGACAGCGTCTGATATAGGCAGCACAGCAACCTGGGGTAGTAAAAGGATAAACCCTCGGCCCCAGTCCTGTTTGTATCTAACCCGCAATGGATGGTTTTCCAAACGACAACAACGGCGAAATGTTTTACCATGGGGTTTGTCTGACAAACATGAAAAGACGGACCCTTGGGATAAAACGCAAAATGAACAAAAAACTTACGATCTTTGTATTTGAGTGTTTTCAGCGCTTTGTGGTGACGTTGGTGATCTAGCTTGATATCGACAGGAATTTTTTCATTGCACACTTGGCAACGAACAGTTATTTCATCTGTTGTATCTAGTTTGCTTGACATATTTTATACTAAACCCTAACCCTATTCAAAACGAATCAAAAAGTTACAAATCACAAAAATTAAACAAAAATATTTTGCAATTTTTATTAATTAAACGCTTCGACGTTCATTCAACTTTGTAATTTTTGTAATAAAAATTGATGAAATAAAAGTAAAACTTGATGGCATGGAATGGCGCAATGCTTATATGGATCATTGTTATTAAACTAGTTAGTATATGGCTGAAGTTTTAAAATTTTTCTAAGTTCTGCGCAAACACGTTTACAAACAAAGCATTTTTAGCAAATAAACATGCTCTTGCACAAACAAAACTAAGTTACAAATACAAAAGCAAATCCTTTAATTGAGTATTAAAGCAGTAAATAGCATAATCTCAACAGTAATAAAATATAATTACGAATTTTGGTAAGAACATAATGACACGACAATTACGTTCAATCAACACCATAAACAAAAAACAAAGGCAGTCAAAAACCATTTTCACTATTCAAATCTACAATCCTTATGAAAAGTCATGAAACACCAGCACAGTTACTAGCTTAACGCCAAGTTTCGATCGAGATATTGCGGTTATATTGAGGAAAGGTATCACGATATCTGCTGAACACATTTGCTGGTATTGGTTTTTGCCCAAATTGATCTAATTTCGGTTCTTGTTCCAAAGTATATTTCCAAGATTGAGTTATTCCAGGTTTCAAATAACGAACAGCATAACCGCTAAAGCGGAACACTTCCGGGTCGTACTGAGGCAAATTAAATTCTCCTGTAGCAGAAATAAATTGGGACCAGTTTTCCTTGGCTTTGCTCAACATATAAGGATTTTCGGGCATGCTTCGAGTAATTCCTGCTGGATAAGATGGGATTACTTTCTGCAAAGAACGACCTGTAGCTGTGATACCGCTTCCTGAAAGAGGGTTTTCAGCATTTTCAAAAAGGCTTGATGAGGCATTCTTAAAATCTTTGGGTCCGCAAGACGTCGTGGTTCTAGAGTGTTCATCCGGAAGTCGATGCATGGTTGTGTCACGGTCCATCTGCCTCAACGTGGGCAGACGAGGGTGATAAATCCCTTCTTTAACAGATGATAACATGACGCGCTTGAATGGCGGTTCCATGTAGTTATAATGAAATTGAAGGTGGGCATTAGGATGCGGTTTTATTGATGAATCCATAATTGCACATTAATTTAGGCTGTTTACTTAATTAATAATATCAGCGTTACCTAGATTCCAAAACCATTTTACTCATTTTATATATAAGTTTGTAATGCAAGTCACAAAAAACCTGGTGTCTTTGTGTTTTGAAATAACCATAGACGTACCAGCCAAAAAAATTTGGAGGCCAATGAAGTTTTGCCCAAATTTTGTGAAGTTTGCCCAAATCATGATTTTCTAGTACTTTACGAATAGGACAAAAAAATTGTCTGAGATTCTCGGACGAAGACCAAATTTTGTCCTAAAATCATGGTGTTATCTAAAAAAAAAGGTCTTCAATTGGAATCAGTCTCATATTTCTCAGTTTTTGGCCCCAAATCAAGGTGTTCTCTGAAAAGATAAAAAAAAAGTAACTATTTTTTGCAACTGATCATTGCGCTGCCCTAAAATTCTTAACTTTGCCCAAATTTTTCATATCGCTGCCCGAAAAATTCTCGTTTTCCCCAAATATTTTTTTGTCACTGCCCGAAAAATTTAAATTTTGACCAAATTTTGAAAACTTGGAAGGCAATTTCTCCCCTGCCCCCCCCGCCAGGTACTGTTATAGAAATAACTATGAATTGAAACAAATAGATAGTTGTGTTGATGACAATATTGCAAAGTATTCTTTTGGCCAAAATGGTTTTGAAACTATAAATGTGATAAAATGCTGGTGTTGGTTGACTCCGGTTTATTCAGATGTTTGGCATTTTTACGTTACTATCACTTCCCAACAAGCTTATTTGCATACGCTTCTTGATTAAAGTCTTGGTTTATTTATGCTCCAGGAATTTTTTTATACGTTTTATTAACGTTGAATAGTTATAATATGTTGTTGTAACTCTGATAACTGGCTTTGCCAGTTATTCACTTTTTGTGATTTTTTAAAACATATTACACTTTTTTTTAAATATGGTAAACAAAATATTATTTGCTTAAAATTATTGTTGTAAAACTACGCTATCTATAGCCTATAACAAGGGTGTGCAAACTTCTAGTTCTGTCGGGCCAAAGTTGTTGTACACATAGCCGTACCAGGACAAATATCACATAAATGTAAAAATTTTTTTGTCTTTATTTAATTTTGAGTAAAAATAATCAGAAATGATATTGATTTCATTCCTACGAATACTAAAAAAACGTCTTTATATAAAATCAGTAGTTAATGTTCATTTTAAATCTAAAACAACTATTGAAAATAAAAAAAAGGAAGTTTCACATTAAATTTGTGTGATATTAGAGCGCAACCAATCGTTTCTGCTTCATTTTATGTCTGAATAAACAAGTAAAGACTAAAGCTTTTCGCGATCCACAGAATTTCAGTTCTCGGGCCGAAGGTAGCACACCCCTGGCTTATAACATATAATGGTTGATCTGGTATATTTTAGCTAAAAATTTTAAGGCAATCTGTTCAATAATTTGAAAAAGCAAAAATATAACTAAAAACAGACTTATTAAATATTCTCTTTAATTGCTCATTAAATATTTTCTGTGCTTACTTTTTTCCCAATAATAAAGTAATGTGGAGGCATAAACGTTGGCATTGAGAAGTACATTTGAGTACAATCTTTAAAATATTTGTCTAAAACTATTAATAATTTAATTTATTTAGAGTCTACTCGGGCACTCCAAATTTAATCAACTGACAAAAAAATGTTGAGATTTATTCCTTTTTGTTCTTTTTTCAGATATGCCTTCTTCCTCCCTTATTTCATTATTGCTTTTATTGCCTTACATATGAAATTATTTTTAAAACCAGGTTCTTAAATTTTTTAGTTTTGCCGATAGGTTTTGTTTTCTACAGAACTAATTTATAACCCTGTTCTTTTGTTAGAGACTGCTATTTTTGGCCGAGCTTCGTAAAAAATAACAGATAATATTTTTCATAAAGATTTGATTTTTTTCTAATTTTCTTTAGATTTTATGATAACTCTGAACAGTTTCACCAACATAAACCAAAAACAAAATGACTAGATGCAGAACAAAGTCTTCCAAAAGCTAAAAACTGTGATGCTGATATTTGACCTTTTTTTATTGTTTTTTTAAACTATATATTGAGAAGCACTTAAATTTTTTAATCTCTTTCAAAACCATGACCCAGTACTTTTGCTTTTTTATAAACTGCTTTATTTACTTTGATAACAACTGAGCGAAACCTTTCAGTCCTCATTATTCGATCGCGTCATAGCAACAGTAATATTTAGAGCGCCTCTAACGGTTATTATTACAAATTGAAGCGGAATAAATTTGACTGCAGTTTTTATTTTTACCTTAAAAAATCAATCACATTTATTTCTTTTTGATTTAATTTTTATTTTTCAATCATTTTTCTGAATTTTTTGATTAGCTTATAATAAGGATACTTAAACGAATAAACTTCTTTTTTGTTTAAATTGTCTCGAATGGATTCATATTATTCTGTTCTCTTTGTTTCCATGGTAGTTCAGACGGTTTGAGAATTGAAAACTGTGGATACCGTACACAAAAATAAAAATGGTTTCAGATTTATTTTAAGTATATTCATGCCATTAAGTGTAAAATATACTATTAACATTTTTTACTTCAATTCCGCCATAAAAAATACTAGGCTTTGGTTATACCATAAAAAAAGACCGCTGTTTAATTATTTTTTAAATTTCAGTAAAATATGATTTACTAGTTTTTAAAATATTTTAATTTCTCACAATAAAATTTAATGTTTATTTCATTGTACAGCAATTTAATTTTGCAGAAATGTGAAAATAGCCAGCATTAAAATGCAATCTTAAATTTCTTGAAGGTCTACTACCGCATAAAATTTACCTGATAAAATTTTCAATAAAGCGCTTTTGAACCAACGAAAATCAGGTAAGTTGAGTTTCTTTGTTTTAAGCAACTCCATCAAATTGTGAATGATAGCTCACGGTAATTCACGGTCGTAAAACAAAACGCAGCCCTTGTGGTTCCATTTTAGTTTTTTCTTGGCCTTGTAGTGACTTAGTAATTTTTGGCCCAATTACACTTTTGAACTTTTTAACACGTTTGAATTAAGTAGCTTGTTCTTTTTAATGGCTTAATTTTAGCGTTTTCCCAAAATAATGAGATTTTTGAGGGATTTGTTTTTAAGTTTTATTTTTTGTTGTCCTATTGGTCAAACTGTAAAAAGTTCAGATAAAATTTTTTTTCTAGTTGTTCACTCTTAAGGTAAGTGTACACCTCTGGTTTCAGCGTTGTCAACTTTCTTATTTTGCAAGTCTGATTAGGAGGCTTCGCAATACTTAGTAATGGCTTTAATAGGGTGCGAGCGATGCGGTCGCACCGGGATCCCCTAAAATAGATCAAAAAGTGGACCCCCTATACAAGAAATTGCTTTAATTTTACCAAGGAGCACTAGGACGCAGTGGCGTAGCTAACCATTAGATATTGTGGATATATCCAAGGGCGGCATGTTGTTGAGGGCGGCAAAATGTGATGACTTTATTAGCAATTCTTTTTTTCGATTGTGACTGTGCACTGTGCTCTCTGTGAAGGCATAGATTGCAAATCACTCTTCTGAAGTCATGTCGGCTGTATGCCTGGGCACTGTAGAGTTTGTTTAGCCTATAGGTTTTGGGAAAAAAGCATTAACGATTTGACAGTTTTACGTCAGACTTAGTAGTTTATAGCTTGGCTACAGCAAATTTGCTACTACAGTGTTGTTTAATATTGCAGATTGCAGTTAAAAAATTTAGTTGCTAATTTTTTTAAGTTAATTAATTTACGTAAAGTTAACCTACCAATAAAAAGAGTAAAAGAAAGTGGAGCTTTTTTTTTTTTTTTTTTTTTATCTCTATATTTATCCTCCTGACTCGCAGGAAAGCGACGGAGGCGCTATACATAGGGTAAGCAATTACCCCGACCTGCTTCCAGAGATGCCAAGATATTGCTGTCTGCTAGTAATTTAGTATAGATATAACTGTAATTTAGAACTGCTTGTCAAGACCACCAAGCAGGGGAAAGTGCCGTAAAGTGTCTTTCCCAAGGACACAACAGAATGGGGCAAGTGGGTTTTGAACCGCGAGGCCATGCTGATCATCAGTCCGGTGCTTTAACCACTCGACCACGCTGCCAACTTCTGTCAAAAAAAAAGAAAGCACAACATTTTGTGCTATTGTGGAAAGGGTCTACTCCTTTTTTTCTGCTTCTACTCAAAGATGGGAAGTGTTACTTAAGCATGCGTACCAATTGTGGTAAAAAGAGTGATTGACACTCGATGGAGTGCGCATTACGAAGCTGTAAAAGCCCTTCAGCATTATTTCCTTGATGTAGTGAGTGCATTAAACGAGGCATGAGATCAAAACGAAAATATTGATGCACGAGGGCAAGCTCGTGGCATATTGGATGCAATTCAGCGATTTTCCTTTGTTTCTTTTTTACAATTTTGGATGGAAGTTCTAAGAAAACCTTATGGTAACCAAAAATATTTACAGCGAAGAGGTTTGTCACTGAAAAACTGTTCCTACAAGATGAATGCTTTTATTGCTTTTTTGGTCAATGATTGCGATGCGCTGGTTAAGCAAAGTAGTGAAACTGCCATCAAGATTTGCGAAAAGCAAGAAATTCCGATTGAAGAGCGACGTGTCCGAAGGAAGAAAAAAATACCTGGCGAACATGCAGAAGACGTAGGTCTCTCGGCTGTTGAAGAAATCAAGAGATGCATGCTAGAAGCTATGGACCGATTTTGGAGTTAAGCAGAAAAGCGGTTCAGTGAAATTTGTATGTTAAATGAAGTATTCGGCTTCTTAAATCCCCACGCGTTGTTGCGAAGCGAAAACATCAAAGAAGGTACGAACAAATTTAAGAACATATATGCTGATGAATTTTCTGAATTAACTTATGAATAAGCCAGGTTCAATAGGCTAGTACAACCCAGCAGGCAGCAGCACTGCATTTCAAAGCAATACCACAATGCTGGATGTGCTGCAGTGGCTTACCAAATATCGTTTATGCGAATCAGCGTAGTCGAGTGGTTAAAGCACCGGACTGATGATCAACATGGTCTAGGTTCAAAACCCACTCGCGTCATCTGTTGTGTCCTTGGGAAAGATACTTTACGGCACTTTCCCCTGCTTGGTGGTCTTGACAAGCAGTTCTAAATTACAGTAATATCTCTACTAAATTACTAGCGGACAGCAATATCTTGGCATCTCCGGAAGCAGGTCGGGGTAATTGCCTACCCTATGTAGGCTATAGCGCCTCCGTCGCTTTCCTGCGAGTCAGGAGGATAAATATAGAGATTAAAAAAAAAAATCAACATTTTATTTATTTTTGTTTCTTAAGCTTTACCTTACTGTTGCCGTTTCTATTGCAAGCTGTGAAAGAAGTTTTTCAAAGCTTAAATTGATAAAATCTTACTTGAGATCGACTATGGGTGAAAGCAGACAGCCTGCTTTAGCAATCCTGTCCATTGAAAGTGATTTCGTCGAGATGCTATCTTTTGAAGATGTAATTTTGGACTTTGTTTCAGTGAAAGCTCGACGATTCAATTTTGAACTTTTGATAAGAATTAAACTATCAATATTATTTTTTTATTGTATAAAACTTCATTCTTATGTTCTTCGTTTGATGGTGTTAAAGGGCGGCAGTTCTTGCAAAAATCCAAGGGCTGCAGGTTACGTTGCTACGCCACTGTTAGGACGTCGAAGGCAAGTCAAAATAAAAGAAAAAAATTGAAAAAAATGCCTCCGTAATCTCCGTGAATGACGACTTTTTACACACTATACGTATAATACAGCAATTCGAAGTGAAAGTACATCACATACTACTGCTACTATAAAATCGAAGACCTTTTATGATTTTCGAAAAAATCGAAATCGAAGACCTTAGTAAAAATGGAAAACCTGAGATGAATTTGAAGTGAAGACTTTTGTTTTGGAGAATATCATGTTGTTTGGAAAAAAATTGGGAAAGCGGAAACCTTTTTTTTAGTGATGACTTTGCTTTCATATATTAAAAACTGCTTCAGCTACCTTTTTTGGCACACTAAATAGTGGGCCCCCCATACTTTTCTTGCACTGGACCCCCGTTTTGTAAGGCCATCACTGGCAATACCAGTGAATGGGGCCAAAAAAGCTGGAAAAAAGCTTTCCACTTGAATCTTATTTACTTTTTTTAGAGCTATGGTTCGGTCTGTACCGTCAGTCAAATGATGCATTAAATCAATTGTAGGCCTACAACTGGTTTTATATTGTTAACCGAACAAGACAACATGTTTATTGATAGTTGTGGATATAGGCTTATTGATAAATGAGTAGGCTTACTGTAGTTTCACAACGGTGTAATAAGCCTAAAAATGACAAAATATTTTATTTTAAAAATTAGTTGGAAGTAGGGAAACCAGGTTGGAGCTATAGGTGGAGAGACAGGCCCTTTTTTTAACTGACCCCACTAGCTCAATTCGCCAATTTTTTTACTTCAGCTCTTTATTGCTGTTTTTTTTTTAAATATTTATAGATAGTTAGACATTGTTTTTAATTGATTAATTTCTGAAAGTTTTAATCGATTCAAGTTAAAGTAGCATGTCTTCCGATGAATTATTAATGCAAATAGCTACTTTATGGTTACAATAAAATAAACGTATAGCCTGAGACACAACTTCTGTTATTGAAGAATAAGTGGGAACAAACTACCCCACATGCATTGAAGAGCTACGCTGAATTTACCTTCGGGAAACAGATCCTAGTCGGATAAATGCTGCTTGAAAAGCCGCTTTACAGATCTTAAGCTAAAACAAAATTTTTTTTAGATATTGATAAGCTCTCACAGCTGGGTGTAACTTTTTTTTTTTTTTATCTCTATATTTATTCTCCTGACTCGCAGAAAAGCGACGGAGGCGCTAATTCGTAAGGTAAGCAATTGGGTTTTGAACCCAGATCATGTTGATCATAATCACGGCGCTTTAACCACTCGACCACGCTGACGACTTAACGTACAAGCAAAATAAGAAAAGGGGACCAAAAACGAGAATTTTTGTAATCGAACTTACTAACTATATTAAGCCTATAAGCATTTGAAATAGCGATCAATATACATGTAGATCTACTTCCGTATTTTTTGTTTCAACTTGGTTCGAAACCCACTCGCGCCGTTCTGCTGTGTCCTTGGGAAAGACCAGTGGCGTATCGTGACTTTTCAGGTCAGGCATGCAATGATGAAATGATGACGTCATCAGTCTCAAAATTTAGCTCAATTTTAATATTTGATAAAACAAGCAATTTTTAAAATTGTGCGATTTATAGTCCTAGTAAATACACGAAGTTTTTTCATTTGTTAATGAAAGGTAAAAACAATAGTTTCTACTTTCTAGGGTTTCTCAATAATCACAAATATAAAATGTTTTTCCTGTATCGAAGTTTTCTATCGAAGTAGGCAAAAGTGCTGAGTAAGCTTGCTTTATATGAGCGTGCATGCAATATCAAAACTGCATGCATAGATACGATATCAAACTGTGCATACATACGATATCAAACTTTATCCTATATAGCATGCATACATACGATATCAAACTTTATCCTATGAACATGGGCGTGCATGCAATATCAAAACTGCATGCATAGATACGATATCAAACTGCTGAATAATCGGAGATTTAGATTTTAATTTAAGAAAAATTTCGCAAAAGAAAAGAAATATTCGGATAAAACAATGTCTGCAATGGAATATGCATCTATAATATTTCTTAGAACTACCGGTAGGTCTCGTAATTCCTTCTAGCAACAGAATTTAAAAAATGCAACTTAGATTTTGCATGCGTGTTTCCAATTTTATTTTGTATTTTAGTGATAAGCTCTAGCTGAAGCTGTACTGAATGATCCGAGTTGCAATCGATAAAACGTATTTATGCTGTTATATCAAAAAAATAATCAACATAATATCATCAAAATTTTTATACTTTGAGAATTTTTTTCAAGATTATTTTTTTATTTAATTTTGGCAAGGAATAAATTTTCTTCAACCATATTGTGGCATCTTCAACCATATTTTTTTATTTTTTTTATATAATTATTTTTTTATAAAATTTCTAGGCATGCATGGAGAATACGCCCCTGGGAAAGACACTTTACGGCACTTTCCCCTGCTTGGTGATCTTGGCGAGCAGTTCTAAATTAAAGTCATATTTCTATCAAATTAGAAGCGGAAAGCAATATCTTGGGATCTCCGGAAGCAGGTCGGGGTAATTGCTTACCCTATGTATTAGCGCCTCCATCGCTTTCCTGCGAGTCAGGAAGATAAATATAGAGATAAAATTTAAAAAATAAACTTGGCAACTACTTTTTTCAAAATTCATTTTCGTTTCTATAGGGGAGACCGGGGCAAGTTGTAACATTCTTATTTGTCGAAATCTAACATTAACTAACAAAATTTTAAATAGCCCCAAATAACAATCATATTAAGACCGATTGCTAGCAAATAACATTGTTTAGTTCCAATGACTAAAAATAGGCTTACTGTTAAAACAAGCTTTTTGAGTAGGCAAAGTAAATTTTTCGAAATTTAATTTCTCTCTTCTGGGGAGATAGCGGGTGCGGTTTTATTGAAATGTTTTATATCAGTCGAAACACAAAACAATAAGCTGTTAAATGCCTAACAAGGTTTAGCCACTAAAACTTAACTCTTTGAAATATTAACAAAACTTGACTAAGTATGAGATGGGGTAAGTTGTAATATAGGCTGATGGGGTAAGTTATAACACATATTTTTGTGCATAGGTTTAACTAGCTTATATTAAAAGTAACTTCGGCAACAACTTCTTCTTCTTCTTCTCCTTTCGGCCTTTCCCTTTAGTCAGGGGTGGCCACAGCGTATCATCATTCTCCACATCTTTCTGTCTTCAACATCCGTCTCCTTCACACCAACTTCCCGCATATCTTCCTTTACTGCATCTAAAAATCTTCTCTTGGTCAACTCCATTTCCATCATTTTTCTTCCTACATACTCTTGGTCTCTCCTCATGACATGTCCATACCACCTCAGCCTTCCCTCCCTCATCTTCATTCCTAACTGTTCAACTTTAACGGTACTCCTGATGTGCTCGTTTCTAATCTTATCTTTTCTCGTCACTCCCATAGCAAACCTCAACATTTTCATCTCTGCGACTTCCATCTCTTCTACTTGTTTTTTGTGACTGCCACTGTCTCAAGTCCATACACCATTGCTGGTCTTACCACTGAACTGTACACTTTTCCTTTTACTCTAGCTGGTAACCTCCTGTCGCAGATTACTCCCGATACTCTTCTCCATCCGTTCCATCCTGCCTGTACTCTCTTCTTTATTCTGTACTTGTGCCTGTACTCTTTCTGCCTGTACTCTCTCCATCCGTTCCATCCAGCGTAACTTCGGCAACAACATTTGTGAATAATATGAGAATTTACAAAAAAAAGACTAACAGGAACACCAGCTCATTATCACAAGACAACTTAGGAGCTGCTGCAACAGTTGCTATAATTGAAAAAAGAGATCAATAAGGGGAGTAGCAAAACATAGGTGTTTACCATGTAAAATTCTACAGAGTACTAAAAAACTTAAAGATTGGCCAAGTCCTTGGTGCAAAACAAGAAAAGGTCTAAAAAATGTGCCATGTTAACAGACACACCAGAAAAGAACAATCTGTTAGAACTCCAAACAAAGAAAAACTAATTTTTGTAAAAACACTAAAAGCAAAAGAGTAGTATTGCATTACATTTCTTGAGCCCTATTTTAACAGTCGTCCTGATGAGGAGTGGGTGGTACAATGCTATGGTTACCTAAAGAGGTCACATTTAGCTTGTACCGAAGATTTGAATACATATTTTTGTCACAAATGTGATTCTGAAATTTATGATTAGGCTAATCCAGCAGTGAAAAAAACTGTTTTAACATTTTTACACAACGGCCAAATACCTCATTTTTTGTCCTTGATACTCATAATTTCGTTGTGTTTACTTTTTCATATTGTTATTTTCTTCAAGTTACATTTATATTTAAACATTTATTAGTAATTTTTGTTGCTGTTACAACTTACCCCATTGACGGGGCACATTGTAACGCTTTTTTAAAAAATTTAAATCGTAATTTTAACCGCTAAGCTTTGAAAATTATTAATTTATTTTTTTGATATTAGTTAAACAGTGACCTAAATTTTTCATATTAAACAAGAATTTTGAAAAAAAACATTTATTATGGGAGAAATAGCAAAAAGAAAAAAAGTGTTACTACTTACCCCGGTCTCCCCTACTCTATTTAGCTTCCTGACTCACAGAAAAGCGTCGGAGTTGCATACCTACTTAGGGCAACCGTTAAGCGTTTGCACTGACCTGCTTCCGGAGATGCCAAGGTGTTGCTAACCAGTTGAAATTTTTTAGTTTAATTCTTCAGTTTTTATTTTGATCTTTGGTTTTATGGCAAGCAAGAAATTTACTATAAAAAGATGAGTATAGGGAATCACTCCTAACTCTGCCACTGCTTTAATGAATATAACCAAAATCACTTTTGGCCTGCAATATATTCAATTGATCGAGAAAATGCACACACAGGGGTAATTTGACCTCTTACCATCGAGGCAAATGACACATTACTGTGCAAAAGTACAAAGACTCATTCGATTTCGACCAATATCACATTGGTACTTCGCTGTTTACGACCGCATTGCGCTAATTTTCAACAGCTAGGACAATTACTGGTGAAAATTGACTTGGTAAAGAGAGTTAGGAGTGATTCCCTATACTCATCTTTTTATTTTGATATGACAGAAATGTAGAGCTAATGGCCAAGACCGTGAAGCAGGTGAAAATGTTGCAAAGTGTTTTTCCAAGCACTTAACAGCATGGCGCAAGTTTTAAATAGGTACCATGTCGATCATGTCACGTCAATGTACAAGGTAGCACCAGCAAAAAAGGATCACTTATCCTGCCAGTTTTTGGAAATATCTAAAAAATAAGACTTAAAAAAAAAGATTGCTGGCCAAAAAATTATTAGCCCTACCAGCACCACTGTTTAAACTAAACATTTGAGTGCAATTCGTACGTAACAAACCAGTTTTTGTAGATTCCGTAAACGTTTAAAAACGGCTGAAGATGTTTTGTGCACAAAAGATGAAATTGAAGAAGTATAATCGCAAGAATGAGATTTGGGTAGAAGAGATTTAAGAATGTGGCAGATGTGTTTTGCAAAAACGATTTGTGGATAAAGTTGAGGAAACTTGTTTATAAAATGTATATCAGAAGTGTGATGAGTTACGGAGCATAATGCTGACCAATAAAGGTAAACTATGTGTTTTGGATTTAGTTTGTTTTTCGGGAATCTCTCTCTCCACTTTAAAAACTTGATTGACAAGTATTCCTATTTTGCAATAACGGAAGTGAGGGTGCAAAAAACGGCAACTCTAGCAAACACGTGGAATCTACGGTGTGTTTGCTGAGGCCCCTGCCAGCAGGGAAAAGACGTCGTGTCCCCTATTTTGGGAGGAAATGGATGATAATAATTTGGTTACAGCTGTCGCAGCATTCAACTGCTTTAGTTTTGTTAACACCAACTTTATTGTCTTAAATTATCAAAATATTTAGTCAATCAAAAATAAACGATAAAATGAACTGAAGTTGACTAAGTTTTTTTTGGTGACATCAGCTTTTGTGCACTACTTACGTACTGCTCACTTAGTCAGATGTATTATTGTTTCGACGTTTTTGAGTGGTTTGTAGAGTTTGCCAATTAAGCCTACTTAGCCAAAATAACGAATTACTAATTAGCGTTAGCCTGTTCCAGCGCCAGAAACTGTTGCGAGACAAACTAGACGCGGACAAATAATTAAACTACCCGCATGCTATTGTAAATAATTGCAAATTCGTTGTTTGCCCCTTCTCACATTGCTTTACCTTATTTTTATTTTATTTTACCTCACTTTCCACCGCATCGTTTATTTTTTGTTTTATATTATGCTTTTCGAATTTAATTTTTTTGTTGGAGTGGTTGATTTGTGCCTTTGAGCGACTTGGTTTAGATTTCTAGTTTATGCACTCACGTGATGAGCACGATTTATAAATTTGGAAGTAAAAATTATTTATTTCAACATTTTTGCATGCCTTTTTATGGAAGCCACTTATGATGTAATTATCGTAAATATAACTTCAGTCGATTACGTGTTGCTCACAATGATTCTTATAGAATTTTGCACCACATAACCTACCTCGATGTGTTAGTGCTCGTAATCATTAAATTCAATCGAATATTGAAACATTTGGTGTTTTAATTAAAAGGTATATTTTTTCTTTCATTGATTATTGTATGCACTCTCAAAATATTTTTATTATGTCATTGATGTCATCTGACTTATGGTACTGCCGCACTTCATTCATAATAATTTTGATCATAACGATGTAGTTTATTCCCGTTAAAAGTAATTTATAGTTTTATTATAAAATAATAATCGCCTCGCCTTGGAGTGCTGCTCTCGTATTATGTGATATAACGCCCGATGCGCTTTCTATTGCGCGATGCATATATCCTTTTTCTTTTTCGCCGGACAGTAATTACGTAATACCGTATGTTTTTGATCAGCGTCACTGTAGTAGAATGTTCGCGTGTGTACTATGTGGTTCTAGCATAAGCGCATTCTCTAGAGAGTTGGACAATGATCTGGTTTATACGAGAAAATTTGTCGGTACGTGTCTTTTGTCTATATATTTAGCTCGCTCAACCTCATTGAGACAGACGAAAAAGAGAAAACGGACAACGAAGACGAAAAGAGAGACAAATAGAAGCGAAAAGTGCCGCTTTGAGAGAAAGTAGAATTTGGGGCGAATGTTGATTTGCGCCATTTAGGAGTTGTGTTCTACGGAGGTAGAATCATTTTGTATTGATCGAATCAAGTTATAACGTTGATTTTGCTTTGCGGTTTGGCAAAGCGTGGAATAGAATTTTCGTCGGTCGTGAATTTTGTAATACATTCGTTCTTATTAGAGACAGTGGTCTCTGTTTGTAAAGAAGAGTCTTCAACGGATCAATACGAGCTTTCGTTCAAACCAACTGTATAAAACCATCAGGCTCATAGCAGACTACGTCTTGGGCTGGAATAAAATAAAATTTAGACACAGCTTTGTTTCAGCGCAGGTATTCGGGTTACCTAGCTCAACTGGTCCTTTAGAATTCCCGAACAAAATCTGTGACAGGTACAAATCGTAATATTATCATTCTTTTGTGCCAACTTTGTTTTAAACTTGTCTTTTTCAATTGTGCCTGTTTAAGTGTTTGTTCTTGTCAGTGGTGGCTTTGATAGGGTGCTATTGGTGCGGTCGCACCGAGCCCCTACCCAAGAAATTGCTCGAGTTTTTCATAATAGCACCAGGACGTCGATGAAATGTTAAAAATAAAATAATTGTTTTTAGAGATAACTTTATTTTGGGACACTAAAAAGTGGCCCCCTAAAACAAGATTATTTTTTAGAGACTACACTGAATTGAACACGTAACAGTAGCCCCCTTAAAATAAAAACTTTTTTTCAGATAAATTTGTTTTGAGACACTAAAAAGGGCCCGCCAAATCAAACGACGACTTTTTTAAGAGATCACAATGCTTTGAATTACTCAACAGTGGTCTCTCCTAAATGGAAGACCTTTTTTTAGGGATCACTTTGTTTTCATATAGGCCTACTAAAAATTGTTTTCGCTATAACGACCTCTTTTTAGAGTTTGCTGTGCTTGGGGACACTAAATAGTGGTCCACTTTACTTTTCTTGCACTGGCCCCCTTTTTGTAAGGCCATTACTGGTTCTTGCATATAGCCTGGGTCTGAGATAAATAAATTAAATAAAATTTCTTAATCGCTTTTCACCACCTCGCTCTCCCGCTGGTTTGCTGATTGGCTTGGGAATTTCACCTGTTATCAGAAGAGTCGTAAAACGCTTTCAATTTAAATCGCGAGAAGCTTTTAAAAGAATTCTAATTTTCAGAAAGTATATTGTAGTAAAATCAGTTATTATAGCATCGAGCAGTTAAAATTCTCTTTCAAAATATATTACTTTTTTATCAAATTTTATTTTTTTAATTCGTTATTAACAATTGCATTTTTTTTATTCTATTGCAGCGTGGTCCAACTACAGGCCCGCGAAACAATTTTGTGCGGCCCGCGGAACAATTTTGCACAATTCAAGTCTTGTCGATCATAAGTTGCGGCAATCTTCTATAACAGCGTGGTCCAACTACGGGCTCGCGGGCCGCATGCCGCATATCAATTTTGCACAAGTCTTGTCGATCAGAAGCAGCAGCCGTAATTTTTTTTTGGAGAACGCTATGATTTTGCGCCAAAATAGGAATTTTGGAGACCGATTCCAAGTGAAGACCTTTTTTTTTTTTTTTTTTTAGAGAACACCTGATTTTGGAACGAAAATAGGAATTTTGCAGACCGATTCCAAGTGAAGACCTTTTTTTTTTTTTTTTAGAGAACACCCTGATTTTGGAACGAAAATAGGAATTTTTAGCCGACTGAGGCCCGCAAACTCGAATAATTTTGAAAAGTGGCCCACAAGAGTGCAGAAGTTGGACCACCCTGTTCTATTGGAATAAAAATAAGGAGGTAATTGTGATAATTTGATTAATTGTTATTGTGATAATTTGATTAAGAAAGGGATAAACACCACCAAAAGATTTCTGTACTAAGAAGTGAGCCCATTCCCGCTGCACAGAAATATAGCCTACTATCCTAAACTAAAACTACTGAAAAGGCAAAAGCTAGAGCCAATTTTTTTGTGTTTATTTTGATTTTATTTGCCTGGTAACTGTATTTGAAACTTTGATTTTACTTGGAAAAAAAAATCATTACTTTGTAACTTTGGACAAGGTCGAATTAGTAGTTACAATTTTTGCAAAAGTAACATATTACAGTTACTGAAAAATAACTAGGCCTAGTTAGTAGTTACTGCCCACTTCCGCAAAAATGCATTGTAACCAAGTTTCTTGTTTTAAAATTTCTCGTTTGTTTTTGATATTTTTTTTAAAATGCGAATCTGTAGCTTAGCCTGCACCATTGGAAAAAATGAAACTCGCCGCTTTAATCGGCTGGGGTCGAGACTGAATAAGAAACAATTAAAACTAAAAGAGCAATGTAAAGATAAAAAACTCCATCTTCCAAGTAATAAGCAACCCTGTCGGCTAGATAAGATTGAAAAATTGCACTTTATTTTCATTGAGCAAAATACAATAAGATTAGTTTTATCTAATGTTTAAATTGAAAATACATATATACGTAGGGTTAATGTTGTTAATTTAACGATACCTATAAGCTAGATAAGCGTCTTAAATTCAAATAAAAATAAGCAACCCCAAAAATTTTCAAGAAAAGATAAGCAATCCTGAAAGTGAAAGAGTTGCTCATCTTTACCAGCTCCAAATATTTAACAAACGCAAAAATTTTTAAAAGTCGAGCGCCGACTACTACGCATTAATAAAGGCTCCACTTCTGTTTTGAATTAATGTTTCTTAAAATTTAGTCTGGATTTTAAAATCCCTTTGGGGTGACAGGAAAAAATTTATTTTAAAGAGCTTACTAAGTAAAAAGGTTAATAATAACAGTTGTGTACAGTATTTTATTGCATTTTCTTCTCTTTATATCAAAACTTCGTTGGCCAGCAGTGGAGGCTCTTGATTTGTTTTCTATCCGCGTCTCGTTGGTTTGAAAAAACATTTTACATCGTTTTATTTGCTTGCCGAGCTTTACCAGCAATGGTTGCACTGATTTAAACGCTGGTAAGCGCTATCCGGCGTGTTAGAGTAGGATAAACAAAAATAATAATGACTTATAGAAGGGGTGAAGTGAAACAACCAAAAATCTTGCTTTTTTCAATTTATACTACATGCAGAAAGAAAATACAAAATACAAAAAAATACGAACTCATTAAAAGTAAAGTTAACTTATTTGATGAAAACGGTAAATAAGAGCAAGCGGATTAATACGGTGGCAAGTGATGGCAAAGAGCGGATTCTTAATCACCTTTGCCGCTAAATGCGGTAGCTTCACTGATCTTGATCAAAGGACTCACAACATCTTCCGCCAGACTCTTTTGTGGAGGAGCGTCAGAAAAAGAAGTTTTATCTAAGTAACGAAAATGTTTTGGTACAATTGACATAAGCGAACATACATAGATTTATCGATATTTTCGTACAGAAATTAATTTTTTGTCATTAACAGCGTGGCCAAGTAGATACAGTAGCCGTATTAATGAACACGATCGATAAGCTTACGGTTCAAAACCTACTCCGGTCGTTATGTTGTGTTCTTGAGAAAGACACCTTAAGACACTTTTTTTAATTTCAATCATATCTTTAAAACATAAAAAAATAAATACGAAAATTTTACCGGACAGCAATATCTTTGCATCTTCAGAAGGGGAAATCGCTTGACGGTTGCTTTAAGTTGACGCCTTCATAAGTTGCCCTACGCGTTAGGATAAATGATTTAATATATTAACAAGACGTATATGGCAGTTGCTGTCTTGCAGCCTGGGTCGTGAGTACGTATGCTCTTGTTATTACACATGACAAACCGAAACCAAACCTGCCAAAGCGGAAGGGTATTTAGCCATCCAGATGTTCAGCAAAAATCTGCTAATCGGCAAACGTCCCTTTCAGGATGAGGCAATGCCTGGAAAAACTGGCTTTTTTAAGGCACATTGCCAACAAGTTCCAAAGGCCCACTATTCACCAGCTGAACATCAAAGGTTTCATTGCAAGCAAGATGAACGTTCTTCATTATCTTACACAACAGTTTGAGATACTCGTCATCTTACTACAGGAGACCCACTGAACTAATGTAA
This sequence comes from Diplosoma virens, assembly GCA_963680785.1. Taxonomy (NCBI): domain Eukaryota; kingdom Metazoa; phylum Chordata; class Ascidiacea; order Aplousobranchia; family Didemnidae; genus Diplosoma; species Diplosoma virens. Next base: position 37,259,458 of record OY796894.1, on the reverse strand, counting down.
AGAAGCTAATACTTTCAACCTTCCAACTACCCGGGTCTTCCTTAAGCAGGAAGCATGGCCTTGCCACGTTTGTCCAGGAGCGACTAAGGTATATGCTTTTGGACCCAATCTCCACCGACATCGGAGATTGAGTGGCTGTGTGTAGCTATTGATGGATATAAAATAGTTAACGTCAACAAACCTCCAGCAACGCGACTGCGATTCCTATATCTCCCAGTAATTTCCTCATCTCTGTCTTTATGCCAGCAATTTCAACTGTCGCCACGTTGATTGGGGCTACGATGATAACAGTGCAAAGGGTGAGTGCTCGGCTGGCTGGGCAAGTATTAATAACTTTGCTCTCCAATACTTACATTTTAAACCATAAAAACATTCACTAAAACCGAAGCATTAATTTATGTTTATTCTAAAAATGCCATAAATTCAGTGAAATATTTTTCAAGGGTGTATAATAAAAGCTTTTTTATTTGAATTACAAAATTAAAAAAAATTTTAATCCAAAAACTTAAAGAAATAAACTGCAAATTATTTCAAGGAATAGTTTCCAACGTTCTTCGTCTGTATTAAAACCAGTAGCGTATTTAGGGCGGGGATCTTATTAGTGGTCTTCAAGGGACATTGTGCCATGGGCCCCCCTTTGAAGATCACTAATACGAGAAATCAAAGATAGATTCTAAGTGAAGACCTTCTTTTTTAGAGATCACTAAATTTTGCAACGAAAATCGAAAAATCAGATACTTGAAAAAAAAATTTCCACAAAGCATAATTGATTGTATTTGCATGTGCCTCCCCTCTTTCAAAAAATGCTCGGTACGCCATTGATTGGGACAGTCATCCGGGATGACTTGACGGGGTGAGATGAGAATTTTTAAACTAAACTCTTTTGTAAAATTTGGAATTCTAACAAAAAACACAAAAAGTCCAATGTTAAATTTTTTATTTTTTTTATTTTTTTATTTTTATCACTATATTTATCCTCCTGACTCGCAGGAAAGCGACGGAGGCGCTATACATAGGGTAAGCAATTACCCCGACCTGCTTCCGGAGATGCCAAGATATTGCTGTCCGCTAGTAATTTAGTAGAGATATGATTGCAATTTAGAACTGCTTGTCAAGACCACCAAGCAGGGGAAAGTGCCGTAAAGTGTCTTTCCCAAGGACACAACAGAATGGCGCAAGTGGGTTTTGAACCGAGATCATGCTGATCATCAGTCCGGTGCTTTAACCACTCGACCACGCTGCCGACAAATAGAAGAAAACCATCGAAAATACCTGGCATTGCTCTTAAAGCACCGATCAGAATCAAAAGGATAATTTTAAAAGCATCGACGTTAATAATCATTTGATACACATAACAAAATAACTAAAGAGCGTCAATTTCTAGACTCGCAATAAGATAACAAACAGCTTATTGACAAAAATTGCACAAATCTTTCTGACTGTATGGGAAAGTCGTCAGGAATGCCTTGGAGGGGGGAGACAAAATTTTTTTTTGCCCAGATAAAGTCTTTTTTAGCCCAAATTAATAGATTGTTTTTCATGTTATTTTGGACTGGTCGATTTTCAAAATCCTTTTTGATGCTGCTGCCAGATAATATAAAGGTCAAGGCTTTTAAAATAATTTTATTTCGTTTCTGATGGTGCTTGCCTTTAATTAGCAAGGATGGTATATTTGATGTTTAATACTTCTATTGAAGATTAAATTTTGAGATTTTTGGTTAAAATTTACGAAACAGTTTCAATGTATCAAAATAATAAAGTGAAAAAAGCCGTGTCAACTATTGAAATCAATTAGAAAAGCACAAAAAATTAAAATGTGTACTAAATTGACTGAGTTTTTTTAATCACACTAACTTTTACGAACTACTGGTAACTTCCTCATGTGTAACGAAATAAAGATAAAAATGCAACCCAAGCAATATTTACACCCAGTGTTTTTTTTAAGGCGTTTTGAGGAACCGAAACGGTCTCTCAAAATTGTCCAGCGGTCTCTCAAAATCTGCTTCTACAATAGTGTAAATTGTAGTGTAAACTAAAGCTAAGTACGCTCAGGAACAATAGGAAAAAAATTAGCGGTCTTTCAAAATTGCTTAGAGGTTCCTCAAGCCAAACCTTAAAAAAAACACTGTTTACACCAACGGCATTAAACATAATATAGAAACAAATAGTGACGTAATAAAAACAGCTTTTCATTCCTCATGTTGTTGCTGCCCCCTTTCCAAAACATCTTGGAGGAGTCATCCTTTAACCCAGGGTTTCTCAAAAAGGATCCTCGGGCCCTAAGGAGGCTACAAGGCATTTTTTGGGGGATCATGAAGAGAAGCCTTTGCTGAAAACCTTTTTCAGTCTTCACAGGGACAGTTTCAGAGTGATAATCTTTTTTTAGTCTTCACACGTCTTTTAAGACAATATTCTATGTGGGGGCCACTGGAAAAGGGGCCATGGACATTGAAGTTTGCAAACCACTGCCATAACCCTTCAAAAAAGCCAATTTAGATTCCCACTTTACGATTACCTCTGTTGCTTTCAAAGGCTTTTGTTGGTACTTGGCTACAGTTAAATAGGTGATTAGTACCACGTGCATGTCATATCCTTGAAGATGGGGCATTAACAAAAACATAAGTCTGGACTAAAAGTATTTTATTACATCACTATTTGTTTTTATATTCTATTTAATGTCATTGGTGCAAATTTTGGTTTGCATTTTTATCTTTATTCTGTTACAGCTGATGAGAAGGCCACCAAGGTTTGCTATGGCAGTGCCAAGCATGCCTGTTAAGCGATGGAACTTCCGCAAGGCCAAATGGAGTCACTACATTGCTTTGACGAATAAATTCGCAAAGACTTTGTTGCCGCCTGATTCACTTGATGTGGATGCGGCTTACCAGGACTTCTGTAACATCATTAAGAAAGCAGCCAAGAAGACTATCCCACGCGGGTATCGAAACAACTATATTCCGTGTTGGGATGCAGAGTGTGAATCCCTCTATAAAACCTTTCTGCAGTCTCCTCAGGGAGACGACTCAAGTTTGGCTGCTACAACTCTGCTTGCCAAGCTTGACAGAAAACGGAGGGATCGATGGTCCGAAGCAGTTCGGAGCATTGACTTCTCACACTCTAGTCGAAAAGCGTGGAGTATTTTGAACAACCTTACTGGTAGGTCACGACACTCTCCTCGTCATTGTCCCGTTTCAGCCGATGCTATTGCATCTCAGCTGGTTAGAAATGGGAAATACGAGGCTGTTGACCGCAAGTCATCTCGACTTGTCTTTCAAGAAGTGTCTGACCTTTGGAGGGCCACAACACCAGACGCAGTAAATATCTCTGACAATTTTTCACAGAGAGAATTTGCTGCTGCCCTTCAACATTTAAAACCAGGTAAAGCTCCGGGTCCTGATTCCATCTGCCCCGAGCTTATACTCCATGCTGGAGCTGCTTTGAAGTCCTGGTTACGTGACTTCATTTCTTTCTGTTTGCGCCGACTCAAAATTCCCAAGATCTGGAGAAGAGCGCTTGTGGTCGCGATCCCAAAACCAGCAAAGCCCGTGGGGGACCCAAAGAGTTATCGACCGATATCTCTGCTCTGTGTCCCCTACAAGATCCTCAAGAGGCTTATCTACGCCCGCGTTGAACCATTAATCGATCCACTGCTCCCTAAGGAGCAGGCTGGGTTCCGACGCGGGAAGTCAACCGTAGATCAAGTTGTTCTGCTAACCCAGAACATCGAGGATTCTTTCGCGGCTAAAAAGAAGGCCGGTGCCGTATTTATCGATCTGACAGCTGCTTATGACACTGTCTGGCACCGTGGCCTTACCTGCAAGCTGCTGAGACTAGTTCCGGATAACCACATGGTCAAAATGATCATGGAGCTTGTCCGAAATCGAAGTTTCACCCTTACCACCGGTGACAGCAAGCAAAGCAGGCTACGCCGTCTTAAAAACGGCGTTCCTCAGGGATCGGTCTTGGCTCCCCTCCTATTTAACATCTATACGTACGATCTTCCTTCCATGATTTTCAGAAAGTTTGCTTATGCTGATGATTTAGCATTGTTGCACTCTTCTGGAAACTGGAAGGACTTGGAGGGGACATTAAGCCAAGATATGTCCACACTGTCAGCGTATCTCCAGACTTGGAGGTTGAAGCTCAGTCTCACTAAGACGGTGACGGCAGCCTTTCATTTAAACAACCGAGAGGCCAAACGTGAGCTAAAGATCTACAACAATAGTAGACTTTTACCGTTCTGTCCAACCCCTAAATACCTTGGGGTAAAACTGGACAGATCGCTCACGTTTCGTCACCATTTAGTGGCATTGCGCAAAAAACTATCATCGCGCGTCACACTGTTGAGGCGACTCGTGGGCTCGGGATGGGGTGCTGGTGCTAAAACACTACGCATAGCCACCTTGTCTCTAGTCTACTCAACAGCTGAGTACTGTGCGCCAGTCTGGTGTCGCAGTGCTCACACTTGCCTCATTGACAGTGTCTTGAATGACGCCTTGCGCATAGTTACTGGATGCCTGCGTCCCACTCCAACGGACCACCTACCTGTACTTTCAGGCATCCAGCCAGCTGAGCTTCGCCGACTGGGAGCGACACTCTCCTTGGCTTACCGTGGATCTCTGGACCCCGATCATATTTTGCATGGTCTGTTAAATGAGTCCTCAGATACTGGCCAAGTGAGACTAAGATCCAGACGCCCGTTTGTGCCAGGTGCGCGGAATCTCTTGGACAATCTTGCCACACTTGGCATCCGCGCCTCTGAATGGACGAATCACAAATGGAACGCGGAGTACTGTGAAAATGCTTCCAGGCTCCGTGCTTTTGTGCCCGGGACCAGTGTCAGGCCTGTTGGGATGGGCTTACCCCGAGCAGCTTGGGTTAAGCTCAACCGCCTGCGGACTGGTGTTGGGCGATTCCATTCGTCCATGCACAAATGGGGTCTCGCTCCTTCACCGAATTGCGAGTGTGGCGCCTCAGAGCAAACCGCAGACCATGTACTAACAATGTGCCCCATACATCGGGCACCACATGGAGCACGAGGTCTGACGGTTTTGGATGACGAAACTCGATGCTGGCTTAATAACATCGCTGCCAGCATCTGATCCAGGCAATGCAGCAGTCTGGGGTAGTAAAAGGATAAACCCTCGGCCCCAGTTCTGTTTGTGTCTGGCCTGGAGTGGATGCCCTTCAAACGATGACGACGACGACGAGAAGGTAACCATGCATAAGTGGTGATTTGTTAGCTCTGAGCTATGCCAGCTTTGTATACATGTGACATGGTAATGTTTGTTTTGATGAATGCATGTCATAGGGTATGGTTTATGTAACTTCGTTGTTTTTTTTCTGAAACAAAGGTAGTGTGAGGTGATGTTAGTGTGAATGTGTTTGAGGTTTTCTTTACATTCCTCAAATGCTATGTCTGGATCTAATTGTCATGAGCAGTTGCTGCTTTAATGTTTCTGGGTGGATCTGCATTTGCATTGAGATCATGTAAAGGGTGTGTTTATGTTTGCATCAGTTTAGTAGCACAAAGCTTGAAATGGGCACTCATTGAAAGGACACTGGTTTTCTCATGTAAGTGTTGAATGTTTGTGTCTCATGTGCAGCCGGTAGCAATATGCAAGCTGTCTTCTGAAAGGTTTACAGTTTCTTGATGTTGGTGTTTGATATGATAGGGCTCCATATAATGTTTGCATATTCCAAAACAGGGCAAGTAATACCTTTAACCCTTAAAGCACCAGCGCCTAATTTTTTTGCAGATCAGCTGTGTAACGAAAAAAGCCTAATTTTGGATGTTTTTACTACTTAAATAAAATAAAATAAAATAAATAAAAATGCATTAAAAACAATATTTACTTATTGTGCTGCATTAGGTCATGCGCCATTCGAGTAATCGAGCATTAGGGGGTATTAGATAGGGCTAAAAATGGGGAAATTAGACCTCCCTCTCCAAGGTCATAAGCACACAGTACAAAATCAGAAGAGATTTAGTTTTTATATGCAAACATGAATAATAAACATTATAATAAAGACATAACAGTAAAAATACATACACAAATAATCAATGATGGCGTTACAATCAAAGTGATAGCCTTAAAATCAGGGAAGACCCAGTGCAAAAATTGAGGGGGCCACTTTTCAGTCTCAAAAAAAGTCATCAATTTCAAAAGGGCCACTTTTCACACGTATGATATAATAAATAAGTAACAGTAAAAACACATGCAAGAATAATCAGTGATGGCCTTACAATCAGGGGAAGCCCACTGCCAAAAAAATAGGGGGCCACTTTTCAGTCTTCAAGGTCAGTTCAGGTTCAATATATTCAGTTAAAGTTCAAGTTCAATCTATGAGACACTCAGTTCAAATTCAAATGCTCATTCAGTTCATTTACTTCACATTCAGTTCACATTCAAAATCATTCAATTCAAATTCACTCAGTTCAAATTCATTTAGTTTAAATTCACTCAGTTCAAGTTTGATATACGGGACACTCAGTTTACTCAGTTCAAATTCAAGTTTTTGTTCAGTTCATTCAGTTCAAATTCAGTTTAATTTCAAATTCATTTAGTTCAAATTCACTCAGTTCAAGTTCAATATGCAGAATGCGTTTTGTATATGACATGTGCTTACGTCATTAATCATGCGCTAACACATAATTGTGCCAGGCAGTGATCATGCAGGTGAGCAACTGTAGCAATTATACATCACTTGCTGGAATGCTGCTACAGCAGTCATCGGTCATGCAGCATTAAGCAGCTCAGGCAGTTATCGGTCATCTGCTGATAAGCAGCTGAGGCAGTCATAGGTGCTTTGAAAGTTAATATGGAAGTGATTAATTCTTTTGGTTTACATTTAAAACTCCACCTTGTGGTGTTGATTTGTTGAGTTTCAAAAATGTGTGATTGTATTGAGTACATGCTTGTTGTTCTTTTATATAGTTTGCAATGAATTTAATAATGACATTACTCTCACTCTTATACCATATCCTCAACTTCCAAACCTCAAAATTTTACTTATCTATGCCTCTTTACCAAATGAAACTTTGACCTAGGACATTTTTTTGTTGTAAATCTCCTAAATGCCATCTTTGTCAATCATAAAAATTAATTCAATTTCAACTGGTCCCAATAAAGTCTCCTTAAATGTTCTTAGACATTTCGATTGCAATTCATTTAATGTTTTTATGTATCTTTTTAGTCTTTGATGAAAAACAATTTATATTGGATAAATAAGTAATTCAATATGACAATGGATGAATGGACACAAGAGCAACACTAAACACAATAAAAACAAACCTGTAGCTAATTAATTTAAGTAATTGGATACCCTGTTGGAAAATCTCTGATTTGCTTTTATTAACAGCAGGAACAAAAAAATTATTTTTAAATTGTAATCTTGACAGAAGCAGACTTTACTTAGAATGTAAAAAACTTTTTGCTGGTTTTTATTTTTGATTTTTGCTGATGATTCCATTTAATTTGACAAAAAAACTGATGATGAATGCAATATGATTTGAAAGGCAACATTTTGAGTTTATTACGGCTGTTTAAGTTGGATAAAATTCATAATTATTTATTTTGTACGTTTTCTTGATTACTGTTTTTTATTTACACAGTTTTTGTCCAGCTACATGCACTTGAAATGGTCCTTGAGCCATGGCAGGATTTCTTTTGATGGATTTCTTTGCCTGCCTGACCCTTTTAGTTTTAAATCTTTTGGTCTCTGCATTTGTTGTTTCTCCCACCCATGATTATACAACATTCTCTAAATATGAATTGGATGTTTGTATTAATTTTTCTGTTGTTCTCCATTTCTTCTAAACATCATACTGCTTTGCTTAAAGTACAGCAACCTTGCACAAGTGAAATTGAGCATGTAATAACTTATTTTGTTTAGTTGCTGCCTTTTTATTCGTAATCTTTATTTCTATTTGCACTATAAGTAATTGTGAGTAACAATAAAAATTAGTTTCTTTAATGAAGGTTTAACTAGAGATTACTTGCTCAGGTCCCATATTGCATAATATTTACTTGTATAACTGCAATCATCAGTTAAATTTTTTCTCTCTTTATTTTGCATGATTTTATGATTGCATGCCATTTTCTTGCACTTCACATACTGCCACATTCTTCTAATCTTTGTCTTTTTTAACAGCTGCATTCTTATCCTCATGCTTACTATAAAGATATTTTTCCAATTTGTTACATCACTACTGTATTTGTTTATTCATAAGTTTAATGCCAATTGTGTAAATATTGTTTTGTGTTATGTTTTTATCTCTAATTTATTATGCTTGATGAAGTGAGCAGTGGTTCACAAAAGCTAGTGTGATTTAAAAAAAACTTTGTCTACTTTAGTGAACATTGTATTTTTTTGTTTTTTTCTGAATAACTTCAATGCAGTGAAGGAAAGTTTGGAACTATCCCTTTGAAAGATTTGCACTTGATTTCTTGAAATGTTTCAATTAACTTTTCTTGATACAAAGCTAAAAACTGCTGCCATGCTCAGGGTGCCAAATTTCACAACAGAATGAGAAATTAATTTAGATAGTCAATTTGATACCCAAAATCAAAATAGTAAAATTTTACAATTTCTACATTTGTTCAAAACAATAATGAAAAAATTTTAAGAAATCAGCTGCAAATTATACATAAGAATAATGCAAAACTTTTTTTTGCCTGAGTCAGGATAGTGATAGGAAACTGAAAAGGCTTGGCAAAAATAAATTATATTTATATGTGCTACAAATTCTTATACATGAATAAATATGTACAAAATAGTTTTAGTTTTTACCAATTAGAATTGTTTTACAGTTGAAAAATTTAAAATTTTAAACTAGTTTCAAAAAGAGCTGAAGTATGTTTTTTCCAATATAAACAATTTTTAAACAAAAATACACATGGCACAGTTCATGATATAGAAAATTTAATGCTACCAAAAACAAAAAGACATACCATGTAGTTCTACTTGATCAGGAGTATCTGCTTTATTTGCATTCTTGGCATGTACCTTGCGAGCAAGACAAAACTAAATAATGTAAAACATAAGAATTCAGTTGGACTCAAATAAGAAGTAATTTTTCAGCAGCATTTCCTAAAGTAAAAAAAATTTTTTCGGAAAAAAAAAAAAAAACAGCAAAAGTACCCAAGTCCCTATGTACTGTCAGTGCAAACATTAAAAAATAAAAATATTTAATTGGACAGGGATATTTTGGTAACTTTAAAAGTAGGACAGAATAATCACTTGACAATTGCCTTGAAGTTTGATGCTCCTGAGGTTGCAAAGTGAGTCAAAAAAATAAACAAGTAATAAGATGATGATACTTCCCAGTAGCTTATTCAACATACAAAACTGCATTACAACAAACTAAGATTGTTATTTGATTCTTGGAACAATCTGTACAATGTCAAAGTGGGTGGATCAATTAAATTAATATGGGCTATGCAAACTTAAAATCAATGCTATAACTGAAAAATGCTTTAAAAGCCTTGACAGTAAAGAAACAAGGATTTTTAAACATATTGGACTGCATTTCTCAACATCACTCCAAATTTTTACATTATTTTTCACTTTAAATTGTTGAATCTTACCATATGAATTTGATGTGTAATACAGGGTGGGGTCATATGTTTTGTAACAAGCATAATTTTTTGATTTTAATGAGTTTCCAATGTACCTATTAGTCTAATTTTAGTCTTGTACAGATGAATCCAGTTAATTACATAGCCAATTTGCCTAGATTTGTTATGCAATTAATCAGATTAAATGTATATCCAGAAGTATTAGAACCACCCTCTTTTAACTGTAATTGTTGCTGAATCATGCCAGTATGTGTACCAATTCAAGATTGAGATTTCAAAATGAACTCATTATAGCATTACCAGGGAATTTAAAAAATTTCTATATTCCATATACTCATATCTATAAATCCCAGTGGCATTTGCTTGGTTTCTTTATTGCTTCAAAAGCAAAGCAAGCTAGTGTCTGGTTGCTTGCATAAGGTTTTGTTTCTACTACAAGCGTGGAATGAAGTATTCTTTATTTTTTTTATTGATTTTTTTACTTCTCTTAGCACTTGCTTAGATTTTAAGCATGGAAAGATCAATAGAAGAAACATAGATTCCACTTTTTTTGCTTTGCTTAGCACTTGCTAGACTTTAAAATGCAGAAAGATCAATAAAAGAAACAAAGAATGCTCCATTTGCTACTTTTATTGATCTTTCTATGCTTAAAATCTATGCAAGTGTTAAGCGACGCAGAAAATTCAATAAAACAAAGAATGCTTCATTCCATGCTTGTAGTAGAAACAAGCCTTTAAGGTCTACATTTCCTCAAAATTGTTATGCTTTATTTCTTCTATTCTTATGATGTGAGTGACATAAAACAAAGAAAAAAGGCCAGTGCATGTGTTGTTTTCAACTGGTTAGAAACGTTAAAACTTTTTTTAAGATGATAATGGATGTTTTAAAAACGTGCAGTAGTGCTAGAGCAACTTTGATCTTTGTACTGGTTGTTTTGTACACAATTGTTTTGTACTGACTGCTGTCTACTCATGAATGTACAGCAAAAGCATTATGCATTTATGCTTACAGTGCATTTTCAATTGGCAGTTACTTTATTTGATGTGAAGGAATGTTTGGTTAATCAAATAAATAGCTTGAATTTCTAATCAATTAACCAAATTATGCAATTATCTGGTATGTGATAAACCAAAGTGCTTTTTTCAAAAAATGATTGGTTTTGGTTTAGGATTTCTGATCCTTATGTGATAAAGTGGATTATGCAATTATCCAGAATGCAAATATCTGGATTCATCTGTATTAATGAACAAATTATGTATTTCAAGTTTCTGGTATAACTGGATAACTTGATATCATTAACATTTAAAACAATGCACAAGCAAGGTAAAATTATAATAAATCTTCACAAGTCTGGTATAAGTAAAGTGGCTATTGCAAAACAGCTCTTAAATATAATCTTTGGAACAGTATGGAGGGTCATTAAACACTGTGTGGAATTGGAAAGCACTGCTGATTCACCAAAGTCCAGTAGCCCTAGAACAAGAAAATTTCACAGCATCAAGAGGGAGAAAATTTTCAGAAAACCTTGTTATTCATTGAGAATGGCTGCTGAAAAGGATATCTTGCCTAAAACTGGGAGATTCATGGTTGATGATGAGTGATAACTTGAAAATGTCCTAATACTATTTAGAGCAATGACATTTTATCAGCAACATCCAGAAGCAAAAAAAATGCCAAGAGCATGAAAACTCATTCAAATAGTCAGAGAAGACATGAAGGTTGGAAGGACTGTTTTTAGTGATAAGAAATTGTTCTCCATTGAAGCTAAATTTAATCAAAAAAATGAGAGTGTTTGAAAAAGAATAAAAGGTAAAGTTAAAGAAAGTTGGTATCAAATGTCAAAGACAGCAAAAAGAAATGTTATTTTGGAAAATGAAAAAATCCACTTTATTTTGTTCCTAAAGACTCAAAAATTAATAGCTAGAGCTATTTGACAGATATCATGATTCCAGTACTTACTAAAGCTTAAAACCATTTTAAAACCTGCAAATAGACATTTCAACAAAATGAAGCTCTTTCTCGTACCTCAAACAGGGCACAAGTGTGGTGTAGAAACAATTTGCCCTTCTTTATTGATAAAGATTCTGGCCTCCATCTTCTCCAGATCTTAATTCTATGGATTATTCCATATGGTCTCTTCTTGAGACAAAGGTATTTGCAAAAACACACAAAACCCTGAATGGTTTAGAGTGAGTCAAACTCAATTAGGAAACTTATTCAAGAAACTGTGGTCACTTCTTTTCCCAAGTGTCTTCAGTCTGTTAGTAAAGCTAAAAAGGGCCATATTAAAGATAATTCATTTAACTTGAAAAAAAAAAAAAGAAGAAAAAAGTTTATTACTTTAAATACCGTCATTATTATTTTGATACCGTCATTAAAATTTTTTTTGTTGCAAAACATATTCTTCACCCTCTAAGCTTACCTTATAAATAAATTATATTTTCAATTTTCAATTATGCATAGAAAAAAAATCAAATGGAACAGAATTTACATTTTACTAGATATAAAAGATGTATTGCTTCTTTTCAGAAACCAGTAATTTAATTTCTGGTTTAGTTTGGGGCAATGCTCATGAGATATCAAATTAACAATCAAACTTATTCCAAGATTATGCCTTCACACATAAAAATACAGAAATGCTATTTTCACAAGGATTAATTGCTAAAAATAGTAATAGTGTACATTGCAAAATTCTTGTAAAACAGCAGTTTTCTATAATGTTTCTTCTAACTTTTTCATGTAAAGAAGTGCAGCACTTGTTTGCAGAAATTGCTTTTTTGAAAAGTTATGTTAACAGACCAAAGAAAAATTGAATAGCAATATCATGTAATAATAAATGTAAATTTAAAAAAACTAATATTAATTAAAAATAATGAGTAATTTAAGTTTTTTGTGCTAGTCAAAAAACATATGTACACAGTTTTAAATAGAACAAATGGATTCAACCTTTCAAATGGCATCTGCTCCACTTTTCAACATCTCTTGTCTCACATTGTTTTATTTGAATATATTTTTGCAGACCCACAAATGAACAAAAAATTTGTATATCAGAAACCATCAGAGATATGAAAGACAAGGTTTTTTAATGCGACTTCATTATATTAATATTTGTCACTGGCCTGTTTAATTTTTTATAATAAGAACATGTAGAATAACACCATGATTCATTAGATATATGGTGAGCATGTACATACATAGCTATATTTTAAGTATGAAAACTATGCATCAACTAGCACCCTAAATGACTGCAAGTGTTGAGGTTAGACAGCAGTTAGAAATGCACTTTGAAGTAGCCAAATAGGAGGGCAAGTCAAAGCTATCTACATTCAATCTTCTTCTTAACTTCGCTTTCATTAAAAATGGCTGCAAATATTTCTTTATTTGGATCTAATATTTGCATTTGCTAAATTTTTTCACAAATCTCAAGAAAGATAAAAACATGTCATGTCACAATAAGGAAGTTAAAAACATGTAAAAAACATGTCATGTGAGAACCAACATTCAATTTTTCATTTGGTCGATTGCTGTTTAACAAATCCTCTAGAATTTTTATAATAAGCAGCATCAAATAGTCATAAAATAGCTGCAGTTTTTTTGCTTAAAATGTCTCACACTCATTTGTTTTTTTCAATGTTTATAAAAACCGGTAACTTCTACTAGTAAAATTAAATATTTTTTCTTCTTTTTGACTTGAACATTTTTTTTGCAAAATTAAGCTGTCCCAGATCAGGCTTAAATAGCCAAAACAACTGTCTAAAAAAGGATTTTGCATCCCTGTGAAAATATATTTGCATCTATAACAATATTTTTATTACAGTAGAACTTGCCCAAGTCACCAGTTTGCCTAAGTTGCCATATATTTGTTGTTCCCAGCTGAAAGCCTATTGTTTTCTATTTTATCAAGTTTGGCTAACTTGCCATCATTTTTGCTCACCATGAGTAGAAAAATTTGTCTAAGTTGTCAGACCTATAAAAATTTTGCCAGAGTGATTATATTCCAAACATTTCGTCTGCTACCACTACACAACATTAGTTTCGCCTATCTGTCTGCAATCCTTACTGATGTACTGATGTAACACAACTCCACTGTGCATCACAAACTTCCTTTACAATCTCATTATTTCATCACTCTAGATTGTTTTCATCAGTTTTTGTTTAGTTAGTTAGCCATCTTACTGCCATGTAAAGCAATCTGACTATGACAGTTACAAAAGATAGCAGCTTATTGAAATACAGTAGAATGCTGATTATCTGAACTACTTAAGACCAGGGGGTGGTCAAAATAACTGATTTTTAAAAATAATTGAACAAAATACAATCTTGCAATAAAAAGCATCATGTACACATATGGTCATTTATGGCACATTATAAGCAGTATAGTGACCACTCATTTTTTGTTTTAAGTTTGTTACTCTTTTCATTGCTGCCAAGTTTCTCATCTTTTTTAGAAGCAGAGCTGTGTTGAACGGCACTCACTCTGTCATTCACACCATGCTATGGCTTTGTACAACCATCTTAATAGTTTTGACATAATCAGTGTTTCAGATAATTGGTGTTTAAATAATCAGCATTCTACTGTATATGAAATAAATCCAAAAAGTACTTTTTGTTTGCATTTTTCATTTCTCAAATGTTTAGCTTATGCAGAAACAAAGGAATCCCAAGTATCATACTTAATCTTTGTTTGCCTAGGTTGCCACTTTTTCTGTTCCTTTTAAAGTGGCAACTTTGGCAATATCTAATGTGATATTTTCAAATTTAACTTTCTATTTTTATTGAAACTTTAGCAAGGCCTGGAATTGTATAGCCTCATAAAAAATGAGCTTGGTCATCCTGACACTGGCTGCACTGATGTTATCAACCTTTGTGATACTGTCTCTACAGTAGTAAAAAAATCAATTCAACTATCAGCTAAGTTAGTAGATGATGTAAGAACTTTTACTAAGTTTTTCTTCAAATACCACTAGACAAAACAGAAGCTTAAATCAGGAAAAGCAGTGAGGCCTTATTCCATTTGCTTGTAGTTGATAATTCATGCTGAATCTTCTCTCAAGTCCTGGCTAAACAAGTTTATATTTTTCTACATAAACACATTCGAGCTTCTTAACACCTGGAGACGAGCATTAGTGGTTGCTAACCCAAAGATGATGAAACCAACAGTGGATCCAAACAATTATAGACATATTCTTTTTTTACATCCCTTCTACATTTTCAGAAAAAATTAATTAAGTCCATATGAAGCTAATGTTAATCTGCTGCTTTTTGGGGAGCAAGCTGGATATTCTGATAGGGAAAATCAACTGTAGAGTTACTCAGTGACTCATTAATTGAGACAATGAAATTGAGGATAGCTACTCAGCTAAAAAAAAACTAGTGCAGCCATCTAATTAATATAAATTCATCAACTAATAAAAGATTCTTGATCCTGGCCAAATTCCTTGCTCATGTTGAGTTACTGTTTGCTTTATCTTTAATAGTAAATGTTTTTATTCTATTTTATTAAAGCATTTCGAGATTTGTTTCCAATTAGTAATAAAAGCATTTTTTGTCATCTTTTTTAATACAAATGTTCTGATTAAGTTATTTATTTTTTTATTTATCCTCCTGACATGCAGGAAAGCAAAGGCTTATGTATTAGCATACATAAGGTAAGCAATTACCCTGACCTGCTTCTAGAGATGCCAAGATATTGTTGTCCACTTGTAATTTAATAGAGATATTACTTTAATTTAGAACTGCTTGCCAAGACTACCGAGCAGGGAAAAGTGCCATACAGTGTCTTTCCCAAGGACACAACAGAATGACGCAAGTATGTTATGAACAGAGATCATGTTGATCATCAGCACAGCGCTTTAACCACTTGACCATGCTGCCAACTATTTTTCCAATACTTTTTGCTTTAAACAACTTTAATTGGAAATTACTGAAAGTCAATAAAATAAATGAGAAATGTCAAGTAAAATTTCTGTCATGTATATAGCATCATATTACAGAATTTAGCACACTTTTTTCAAATTTAAAACATTTTAGAAAACTCCCCTACAGACTGTTTCAACTACATGGTTCATCAGGGGATCTAGAGAATTTAATAAAATAAAATAAAAAACCTTTAAAAAACCAAATTAAATTTAGATCAGCTACAAACAGAACTTTGTTTAAACTTCAACAGCAAAAATGTAAACAAAATAACAAGTAATCAAAAGCATTTTGCAACTTGAATAGATTTGCAAAAGATAAAAGGAAGGGAAAGAAGAAACAAGAAAAGGAAAGAGGAAAAAGAGAAAAAGGTGCGTAATACAATAAGGTGACGTCAAAAAAACAAAATTTGTATCTGAAAGCATGATAAAATAATACTATTGCAACAATTAAAGAAAAACACACAAATAGCAAAGAATATTTCATGTATTGAAATTTTTCAGTTTAAATTTAGTTTTGTGCTGACATTTAGATAATAATTCCAAGCACTTGTTTAATGAAGTCTTTTGGTCACTTGTCAAAATGATCAAAAATAATTCTTTTAAATTTGAAAAAAGTATGCTGAATTCTGTAATAAATTGCTGTGATCAACAGCATTGCACACTCTGTTGACCAAGTCAAGCAACTTCATCAAATATATTGCATCAAAGGTATTTATTTGATAAGATGATGATATCAAGATTAGGCACTATTAATCACTTTTATTTTTCACTTGCAGAACAGCTGCAAAATCATTGCACTTAAAACATTCCCCAAACAACTATTTTAATATGTTTCAATGACACAAAAATATTGCTGTTTAATCAAAAATTTTTATTGATTTTTTTTAGATATTTATACTGTGATACTAAAGCAAATTTAAATCTATTTAATTATGCTGCAAAGTAGAAAAAAGCAACTTAAATTGTTATTTCCAAGGATATTACAATATGAGGATATAATACAAATAGTGAGAATAGCAATAATAATCATTGACAAAATAATGTTTCAATTTCTTAAGAAAGTTTAAATGATCAATAAATCAATATAAAGAATGAATACAGATTATGAAATTAGTGATATTAAGGTTTAGATTTTTTTGCAGACAGAGATTAAGACCACCAATAAAATATATAAAACAGTAGGCTTTTTCATTTAAGAGTCAAAAAAATAGTTCAAAAAATTTAAAGGCTTTTATCGACAACCTCAATAATTTTTTAGCCAATCCCAATAATATAGAAATAAAAAGCTAAAACATATTGCATAAGGTTTAAACCAGGTTTGTGAGTCGAAGAAATTTTTTCCAACTACAATATCATCTATTCCATATTTTATAACTCTGACTTCAGATATTTAAAATTTTATAAATTCAACTCCAAATAAATTAAAAAAAAGCAACTATGACATGTCCGAAAAAACAAGTCTGATTCCACCCTAAAACATGCAACTCCAGGAACTCTGACTCCACAACCTTGGGGGCAATGATGTGATTCAGAAGGTCCACATCAATTTCTACAAACCTGCTCTTGGAATGTCATAATGTTTAGCAAGCTCAGTCTTAATTAAATGTAATCTCCATACCTCTCTATCTCTGTATAATGAGGAAACCTATTATTAGTGAGTTCCATACAAAAGAGAACCTGTTTTTAAAATTTTGAATGCGATTACTGCTTATGGTCTAATTCAGCATGAAGCAAAATCTCTAAAAACAACTTTGACTCTGACTCAAACACATCTGAAAAAATGACTCCAACTTTACCCAAAAACATGTACTCCAGCAACTTCAATTTTACAACCCTGGTTTGAACTAAATTTTTTCCAAACATTTTTGAGGTTTATTAATATTTTTTTCAACATACACAAATACTCACTACAAACAACAATTTTTTTTTTTTTTTTTTTTTGTACCCTTTGCAAGATTATATCATATCAATGAATTTAGGCTACTGGCTTGTATAACAAGTGTCAAATTTATCTAAACTAACTACAAAATGGTAAAAGATATAGGTATCTAAGATAACAAAGAGAATGATGAAAAAAATTTTTTCATGGACAAACAACACAATTATTCATTTTTTAAATTTTATCTCAATATTTATCCTCCTAACTCTCAGGAAAGTGATGGAGGTGCTATACTCAGGGCAAGCAATTACCCTGACCTGCTTCCAGAGATGCCAATATATTGGTGTCTTTAGGAAAGCTTTAGTTGTTTTTTTAGTTTTATTGAGATATGACTGTAATTTTGAACTGCTTCCTACCAAGCCTAACTGTAATTTCAAACAGCTTCCTACCAAGATTGCCAAGAAGGAGAAAGTGCTGTAAAGTATCTTTCCCAAGGACACAACAAAATGAGGCAAGTAGGTTTGAACTCAGACCATGTCAATCACAATCATGGTGCTTTAACTACTTGACCACTCTGCTGATGACAATGACGATAAGAGTTACACTAAGACCCTATAGACTTTTGTACCCATAAAAATGGCACTATATACCATTCAGCTATAATGCTGATAATAAGAGTCAACTAACAGACACACTGATTTGCATTTTTTTCATATGTTTTCAATGTAAAGTAAAATGACAAACCCAGGAATTAAACAAAGAACAATATTTTGGTATCTTAAAACAACATTTTGAATAATTTCTTAATGATAAACAGTAGTGTTAGTGTCTTGTCTATTAAGCCAATTATTTAGTTGTTTGGTGTTGATAATTTTTGTTATAGTTTTGCGAGTCAGATAGAAACAAAGCAAGCACTTATGAATATATCATGAAACAAATTTTGCAAATCAATCAGGAGGCTTTAAAATACTTGTAATTATTTAACAATGCTTAAAAATACATTATAAAAATAAGTTGATGTAGTGGAAAGTACCTGTTCAGCAATATATCTCCATTTTTTACTTTGAAATGAGTGAGGCAAGCACTTCTTAAAAGCATTTTTTCCTTTTTCTCCACCCAAAATATAATACATGTATATGCTCATGAAAGATATCACAATAGTAAACTAAGAAAAAATTCAAATGTTAAATGGTAAAAATTAATTGTTCATATTTATACATGAGAAAAACCTTGAAATAAATAAAAAAATACTTTTTTACTCGTAAAACCAAACAACTAAAATATTTGCAATTGGAAAATGGCATTGTAATACAATCAACTGAAGTATCGAACTCGAATGTTATTTCAATTGTTCAATTAATCAACCGCAATAAAACAACTGATTGTTTAAAGTAATCATCGCCGCAATAAAAAGTAATAAAATGGTTTGCAATCGCAAAATGTTTTAGTTTGTGCTTCAAAGCACGTGTTGTGTTAAACCTACAGTATGTAATCTTATTTCTTTATACTAATTTTTGTTGTTTTGTTTAGAATGGTTTCTTTTCAGTTTAATAAAGCCTTAGTTTGGTTTTTCAATAAAATAAATCTTATAACAATTTATTAAACTGATAAAATGTATAAATGTCTTAGGCCTCAGATATTTGATACCGATGCTAATTCGGAAGAAGGTCCTAGAAAGTGGCTTCATTGGAAAAGGACATTTGAGAGTTTCATTAGAAGAGTTGATGGAGCAACTGATAGAGACAAACTTGACCTTTTGATTAATTTTATTGAGACAAATGTCTATTCGTACATTACTGAATGTACTACATATGCAGATGCCTTGAACAAGCTAGAATGTGCTTATGTCAAACCAGTAAACAAAATTTATGCCAGACATCGTCTCAATACAAGCCAGCAAAACGAAGGTGAATCTCTTGAAGACTTCCTGCAAAGACTAAAGATATTGAGCAATGATTGCAATTTCGTAGATGTTACAGCGTCGCAATGCAAAGAAGCTGCTATAAGAGATGCATTTATCACGGGACTTGGTTCACCATACATAAGGCAAAGACTTCTTGAAGATAACGAATTGCGTTTAAACCATGTATTTAACAAGGCAAGGTCCTTACATGAAGCACAGAAAAATGCTGAATCTTATGAAGCTCAACATGCCGAGAGAATTGCAACAGTCTCATTTGGTAATACTGAAAATAATCAACTGCAGAAAGAGAACGAGAAGAGGCAGAGCGGATTCGCCAGCTTTAAACATCAAAGTTGCAAGTTTTGTGGTGGTTCTTGGCATAAACGTGCTGATTGTCCAGCAAACCAACGCCTTTGCTACAAATGCAATCGCATGGGCCATTTCGCAAAAGTTTGTCTATCAAAAGTTAAGAAAATCCCGAAGACGATTGCGACAGTGTGTGAAGACGAAGAAGAGCACTCGTACATCAGTGCATTAAATAACCTGGTTGGTGATGAAAAGGTAAATGTTATTGTGTTGGTTAATGGAGTACGAGCTAATTGCCTTATTGATACTGGTGCAAAATTTAACCATATAGATTCAAAATTTTGTCAACGGGCTAAATTAAATTACGAAGGAAATAGTGACATTTTGAAATTGGAGTTAGCTGTGAAAAATTCGGCCATAAAAACTAAAGGGTTGTGCTCCACTTCCGTCGAATTTCAAGGACGAGATTATAATAACGTAAATTTTTTAGTGTTAGAAAATTTGTTGTGGGATGTTATTCTTGGTTGTGAATTTTTAAGTCTGCATAAAAGCGTGAAAATTGATTTTGGTGGACCTGAATCATCATTAAAATTAGGAGCCTTGAGTACGCTTCGAGGTATAAAACCCGTGTGTTTGTTTGAATATCTTAGCCCTAACATTCGCCCTATAGCAACCAAGAGGCGCAGTTATTCAAGTACGGACTTGAGTTTTATTAGTAGTGAAATTTCAAGATTACTTGCTGATGATATTATTGAACCTAGTAACTCACCATGGCGATCTCAGGTTGTAGTAACGAAAAGCGAAAATCATAAAAAACGTATGTGTGTTGATTATAGTCAAACAATCAACAAGTTTACTCGTTTGGATGCCTATCCACTTCCAACAATGCAGAGTGTTTTACGGAAAGTATCACGTTATACATGGTTTTCGAAATTAGACCTTCAAAGCGCTTATCATCAAGTTTCGTTGATACCTGAGGAACGAATTTACACGGGGTTTGAGGCCGTCGGACAATTATATCAATTCAAGCGCATCCCTTTCGGTTTAAAGAATGCAGTTCCATGTTTTCAACGAGTGGTAAATCAAATAATATCTGACTATAAATGTGAGGGGACATTTGCGTACCTTGACGATATAACAGTTTGTGGTAAGACAAGAGAAGAACATGACAAGAATTTAAAACAATTTTTAAAAGCTGCTTCTGACTGTAATTTAACTCTGAATGAAAATAAGTGCGTCTTTGCTACAAGAAAGTTGAATTTGCTTGGATACTATATATCCGATGGAGTCATGCGCCCAGATCCGGAGTGAGTGAAACCGATAATTAATTTTCCAAACCCCACAAATAAAAAAGAGCTACAACGAATAATCGGTATGTTTTCGTATTATGCGCAATGGTTGCCTCAATTTTCGGAAAAAGTAAGACCTTTGATATTAGAAAAACAATTTCCTATGGGTGAAAAAGCTCTAAATGCTTTTAAGTCACTTAAAGATAAATTAGTTTCAGCAGCTCTTCAAATTATTGATGAAAATGTGCCATTTGTTGTGGAAACTGATGCGTCAGACAATGCCATATCTGCATCATTAAATCAACATGACCGACCAGTTGCTTTTTTCTCTAGAATGCTGACCAAAAATGAGCGGCACCATTCCAGTGTGGAAAAAGAAGCTACAGCTATTGTAGAAGCAATTCGTAAGTGGACAGAATTTTTATGCGGCCGACATTTTACTGTAATTACTGATCAACAATCCGTAGCATATATGTTCAATTCCAAAAATCATAGCAAAATTAAAAATAACAAAATTTTGCGATGGTGGATGAAACTAAGCGAATATGATTTTGATATTATTTATCGATCCAGAAAAATGAATTGTGTTCCCGATGCTCTTTCCAGAGCATTTTGTGCCAACATTTACGATAGCACGCTGCACAAATTGCACGAATCGTTGTGTCATCCGGGCGTTACACGTTTGCATCATTTTGTTCGCGTAAAAAATTTACCGTATTCCGTTAACGAAGTGCGTAATGTTGTTGCAAAGTGTAAAGTTTGCTCTGAATTAAGACCCAATTTTTATAAACCTGAAGTGGCATATGTAATTAAAGCAACCCAACCTTTCAAAAGGCTTTCCTTAGATTTTAAAGGTCCTTTGCCGACTTCATCCAAAAACCGCTATCTATTGACTATTGTTGACGAGTATTCTCGATTTCCGTTTGGGTTTGCTTGCCCTAATGTCAACGCGAAAACAGTTATATCTTGTTTAAACCAAGTGTTTGTAATGTTTGGTATGCCTGCTTATATTCATTCCGATAGGGGTACTGCTTTTATCTCGCAGGAACTTCGAAGTTATTTGCAAAAACGTGGTGTAGCATGTAGTAGAACTTCAGTCTATAATGCTCCGGGTAATGGCCAGTGTGAACGCTATAATGGTATTATTTGGTCGGCTATAAAGTCTGCTTTAAAAACTCGATGTTTAGATGTTTGTCATTGGCAACTTGTTTTACCAGATGCTCTTCATTCCGTATGTTCATTGCTATGTACCGCAACTAATGAAACGCCCCACGAGCGAATGTTTTCATTTAAACGTCGATCAACCTTTGGCACGTCAGTACCAACTTGGTTAAGCTCACCAGGACCGGTGTACTTGAAGCGCCATGTTCGCACCAGTAAATATGACCCTGTAGTGGATAAAGTAGATCTCCTGCATGCAACCCCAAATTATGCGATTGTAAGATTACCAAACGGGAGAGAAACAACTGTTTCATTAAAAGATGTGGCGCCTTGTACTAGTGCTAATAGTGATGATATCGTTGATATTGACAACGAAAACGAAGAATCGGAAAATGTAAATGTTAACTTAAGTGATGTTAGTAATGGTTCGAATATGCAAAATGAAAGTATTGAACGCCATGACCAAAAGGAAATTATTGGAGAAGAAGCACCGAATATTAATTCTAATGTTACCCCAGTGCCAAGAAGATCTACTCGTATAAGAAAAGCAGTGGATAGATACGGAGCTGTTCCATACAATTAACTCAAAGCAATATGTCTACAATTTAAGGAGGGGAGAATGTAATACAATCAACTGAAGTATCGAACTCGAATGTTATTTCAATTGTTCAATTAATCAACCGCAATAAAACAACTGATTGTTTAAAGTAATCATCGCCGCAATAAAAAGTAATAAAATGGTTTGCAATCGCAAAATGTTTTAGTTTGTGCTTCAAAGCACGTGTTGTGTTAAACCTACAGTATGTAATCTTATTTCTTTGTACTAATTTTTGTTGTTTTGTTTAGAATGGTTTCTTTTCAGTTTAATAAAGCCTTAGTTTGGTTTTTCAATAAAATAAATCTTATAACAGGCATATTGAGGGATCATATTGTTCAATATGAAAGTTTCTGCTTAAAAGTAAAGACACTATCACTAACCATCTGCAGCAAGCAAACCTACTGACATGAAAAAATGAAACAATAAAACAAAGTCTTATCAATATTGAAAAAACATTATAAAGTAAGGCAAAAATAGTAATCCTCACCAGCATAACATACATGTGAGAAAGTGGATTTAATTCAATACCAACCAACAGAAGAACAAACCTAGTTGTTAAGTCACAGTTAGTGGAAGAATCAACATTTTTGTTAGACACTTCAACAACCAAATAATACTCTGAAAAACATATTCAACTACTTAACTTTTAATCATTGCTAATAACAACAGAATAATCATCACCTGAGGGATTATAAGTTAATAAAGGAATATTACCACATGGAGAATTAATTCGACATTCAAAAATTATTTTTGTTCTTCTATTAATATCAAATATCAGTTGTCCTGTTTTATTATCTTTCATTTTTATTGCTTCCTCATCATTTGTAGCAAGCCACAACAAACTTTTTATATTTTTTCTGATAAAATATCATTCAAACATTATATTGTATTATAAAAAAATTTTAACTAGCCAAGCAAAAAAGAATTAACAAAAAAGAAAATTTAAAAAGCATCACTGCATTCATTTAGTAAAAATTTTATTTCAAAAGATACAAATAGAGTTTCTCAAATATAATTAACACAAGCTGAATCAAAACAATAATGCAAATTAATAGAAAGTTTTTTCTTAAAATAATTTCTCTTGGTTATGAATGTAAACTGCATTTGGTTGTAAACCTATCAATAAATGAGTCAACGTGAATACAGATACCTAATTAACTCCTATAAGTCATCCCTGAGCAAGGTATAGCAATTGGCTCCCTTTGATAGGGTTATACAAAATTAACCAACTTCATTAATTGGTTTTGTGTCCATACTTTTTCTTTTTCTCTTTAATTTTAAATTTTTTCTCTAGACAATGCAATCATGTGTTATATCTATTTGCTATTTATTAAATCCTTTATTATACTTATTGCTATTTATTACACATTTCAAAATATTTTTTTGTATTGCTGCACAACCTGTTTTCTGTGGTGTAAATACATTGACATAAAATAATTTGTTTGACAAATGGCTGAATTAAAAAATGACTAAATAACTAATAACAATAGTTTTTCAATCAGAAGAAGCAAGGTGGTTCAATCTTGTTTGGATGCAAGGATAGAAGAGTTAATTAAAAATAAAACAGTTTTTTATTTTAATTAATAGTTTTAATTTATAAGTTTTCTGGTTTTTTAAACATTCTGCAAGTTTATTAAAAGTAAAGGTTTTCTCGTTTAAGTACAGTAAAGACAGTAGAGAAAGTTTGGGGGCAAGAATTCTAATCAACTTTGATCCGAGTTTTCTAAACTTTATTTTGATTAGTTTTTTGATGGTCCAAAACTTCAAAATAGCTATCAAAACCAAAGACTTCATATAAAACTCTTTTGTTTAAATAGGTAACCTTAAAAAAGCTGTTTTGAAAACTTAAATGTTTTTGTTTGGTTCTCTTAGAAGGCTTCACCAAAATAAAGAGCAGAACTGAAGGTAATATTTAAACAATTTCAAGACTGATTGTGATTGACTCAAAATTAAGCTTTAATAACGCTTATTATAATATTTGAAGAGAACGTTCAATAAAACAAAGCCACATTTTGTTAGTGTAAAAATATTTGGCAAAAAAAGTTACATAATTACGTAAGATTTGGAACTAAAAAGAAAATTTTTCACACTTACACTAATAACTTAAGTCTATAAATAAACTTTTTCTGCTTAGATATGAGCATAATTTAGGTTTACAGAGAGTGATAAAAATCAATTCTATGATAGGTAAATGAAAGTCGAATCTTGCTTTACAACCTAGGTACTTAAACTGGCTACAAACTGATTCAATTATTGCATTGACATAAATTAAATGGAAAAAAGAAAAAATATGACAGTGGTTTATTAAAGTATGGTTTTACAGATTTCATGGTGAATAGTCAAGTGGTACCATAATGAGTGATATAGATGATTTTCCACTTTGCAAAGATCAACTTTGATTACTCATGTTTACTGATGGCCTGGATGATGTGAATGCTCTTGACTTACAGGCCTGCCCAAGTTTGTAAGATGACTTGCAGTTTGAGGTAGAGGTCTGGTGCTTAAACACTGCAAATAGTCACTTTATCTCTTGTCTACTATACAGCGGAATGTGTGCCTCAGTTTAGTGTTGTAGTGTACACACTCATCTTATTGACAGAGTTCTTAATAATTGTAACTGGATGCCTGCATCCCATTCCAATGGTCAACCTTCTTATCCTTGCTGTTTTCAACCAGCTAAACTTCATTGTCTGGGAATCACTCTTCTTTTAACCAACCACGACATTTTAAACCCCAAGCATCTCTTGCATGATCATTTGGTTAGGCCATTGGATGCATGGCAAGAGATATTAAAATCCAGATGCCCATTTGTACCTGCTGCATGAAAACTACTAGATAATGCATCTGAACTAGATATCCATGTTGGTCAGTGGAAAGACTTTACATGGAACATATAGTCCTTGAATAGCCCATCTAAACTTCATGATTTCATCCCAAAAGTTGATTCCAAGCCTCTTGGACTGGGCCTACTTAGGTAAAACTCAACTGCTTGCAAACTGGCATTGGGTGTTTTTGGTCATTTTTGTATAAATAGGGTCTTGCTTCCTCTTGTAATTGTGGGTGTGGTGCACATAAACAAACTGCAGACCACATCATTTATGCATGCCCTACACACCAGGCACCAAAAGGACATCGTGGTCTGTCAATCCTAGATACCAGACACTGTCTCAAGAACAAGCAGATGATCTCAAATTATGATGACAACAATGACAAAATGCGTGATATGCTATAGAAAAGAAATCTCACAACATAGGTGAAACATTGATTAAACCATGCATATTAAAAGCAGCTGGTCTTGTGTTGCAAACAACATACAGCAAGTAGATAGCAAATCTTGGATTTTATGATCAAAAAATCCATTGATAAGCTGGCAAAAGAAATTGAGTGTCAAGTTTCAAAAAGTTACCAGCTTTTTTTCAATTCAATGTAGTGAAACAGATATTTCCCAATTGTTGTAGTTGTTAGTCTACAGTTGTTTCAATTGAAAAGAATATTCTGTTTTGCAGACCCCTAAAGAACACATGTAGAGTTTAAGATGTATTTAAAGTGGTTGTGACATTTCTTGCAACAATAGTATACCTTAGAAAAAATTTGAGGGTTTGTCTGCACTGATGGTCATCTGACAATGTTTGGATCTCAAAGTGAATTCATTGCAAAGATACAGGAGGAACCCCAATGTGGTTAGATCTCATTGTGTGATTCACTGAAATGCTCTGGGCTCTAGAACTTTACCTATTGTATTGAAAGGCAGGTTTGCAACAATCACATGAGCCACCAACTATGTTAAGCAAGTGCTGTCATTACAAAACTGTTTACCAAGATTTTTGTTTTTTTTTAACAAGCTAGCCTGCATGTATGAAATAAAAGATAATCTTATTCTGTTTTTTGTTGGTATTAACAAGGGGAGAACATGATTTTTATTTCCATGACAAAAGGGAGGCACATCTCAAAAAGTTTAAAGAACTCCTCCTTTAGAAAAAACAAAAAATTGGTTGTGCTTATAGTGAGATGCACATTTTTGGTTTTACCTGCTGTTTATCTACCTACAAGTTGCAAAACAAAGGAGTTACAATTGCCCAGTCAAAAAGAGGTATAGAATTAGTTGATTAGCACAAGCAAAAAAAACTACTTATTTGGATAAATAAAGTTCATGAAATTGTGTCAAACTAATATAAATTAGGTAAATTTTTATTGTTTTTGTATAAATTATAAAGACTTTGCAAAATATTTATTTGCCATATAAATTTTTTGTTGTATCATCTACAATTCATAAGTTGTTATCAACTTAGAAAACTATCTGTTAATACAAAATCCCAACAAAAATTTGTAATAAGTAAACTTTTACAGCAAAAAACCTCCAGATCATAACTAAAACATTGGAGGAGCAAAAATCCACCCCTTTCTATCCCTTCCAAAAGAAAAAAACAAGGACTCATTTTATAGTAGAGTTGGCACATAAGTATAAAAGTTTTACTTTGTTGTGTATCAGTACACAAGTTTGTTCCATATCAGTGGGCAAAGGGGTCTGCCATTGAGTGAATAAGAGGCTGACATAATTAATTCAATTCAATTCTATTTTATTTGCAATCGATGTATTACATTTTGAAGTTGTTATGGACAAAGTGATTGCAAAATAGGAAACAGTAACTAAAAGATATATGTTATTACAATTATCCAAAAGGGTTTTCATTTGAAGGTAATGTTAGCTTCCTAGTTGTGTCCCTGTTGCTAAAAAAACTTTTCACGTAAAAAAAGCATGAAAAATATAATTTAGCAAATTATACTTTTTAAAAAATTTACAATATGTTTGTATTTTTCCACAAACTACTGCTTTAATATAAACTCTCACATGATGCGGTGGTGCTTTTTATTGCAATAGTAATCAACATATACTTAAAAAATATATTATACTCTAAATGGTTTGCAAGTAGTTAATATATAGTAGTTGCTTTTTTGTAGCTTGGGTCTTCAGTAAGTCTGCTCTTGTTATTACACATGACAAACCAAAACCAAACCTGCCAAAATAGAAGGGTATCTACTAGTGATGGGATGATGCCTTTTTTTTTCAATTCCAAATGTTATTAGTTAAAAGTCACCTTACTTTTTATAAAAAACTAACAAAATGTTTTTTCTTTTAAAGCATCTTGTTTAATCATTTGGATATTTGATGTATAGTGCCTGTCCTTTAATTGTTTTAAATTGTTCACCTATAGCCATTGTAAATTATATATGATTTTATATATATATATATTAAAAAGTGAATTGATCTTTCTTTAAGAGTGCCAAATGAAAGGATAAAAGCAATATTTTAGTACAAAATTTGTTTAATCACTGTTTAAAAAACCACAAAAATCTGTTGCCTCTTTATTTAAATAGAAATTTGATCCTTATTCAATTAGAAACATTCTATTTGAAAAAGGATATTTGAATATATCATACAAAATTTATGTAAGTATTTTTTAAAACAAAACAGTCTGTTTAATTCTATAGAATTATCAGGTGGTAACTGGAAAAACAAAGAATATAACCATTAGTAATAAAAACATAGTACATTTAGTAAATTATACTTTGATAAATAATACATAGTTCTGCGAAATATAATTTATAAGAAGTTGTTTTAAAATTCCAAATCATTTCTAAAACTCGAAATATTATTAGGTTGGTGCAAAAATAATGTCGTTTTCTCACATATGTTACTTTTTTATATGATTTCTGAATTAATTCATTGATATATATATAGCCATGTTATATATCATTTTAAAGTGCGTTTTTCGCTCTATCGAATCGTGTTATTCGTTACCGTTCTCAATCTCTTCATTCATTTTTTTGCAGTCTTTTTGACAGCATGGACAAAATTCCAATTTGCACGATTTTCTGGTTCCAGTTCAAACTAGGCCGAAAAACTGCTGAGACAGCTCATGATATCAATGATGCATTTGGCCCAGGAATTACTAACAAATGTGTGGGACAATGGTGGTTCAAGAAATTTCACAATGGTGATGAGAGCCTCAAAGATGAAGAGGATTGCAGCCGGCCAACTATGATTAATAACGAACATTTGAAAGCCTTAATTGAAGCCGATCCTTGCAAAACCACACGAGAAGTTGCTGTTGAACTTGAGGTCAACCACTCAACAGTCATGGCAAATAAAGAATACTGATAACATATGTCTCCAGATTTACTGTTTCAAGGTGTCTTAATGAGATAGATCTTTTTGCACAAAGGCCTACAAAAAAACCTTTAATAAGCAAGAATTTATTTATTTTATTTTATTTATCTCTGTATTTATACTCCTGACTCACAGGAAGGCGACAGAGGTGCTAATACATAGGGTAAGCAATTACCCCGACCTGAAATGCCAAGATTTTGTTGTCGGTTTGTAATTTAATAGAGATATGACTTTAATTTAGAACTGCTTGCCAAGACCACCAAGCTGAGAAAAGTGCCATAAAGTGTCTTTCCCAAGGACACAACAGAATGATGCAAGTAGGTTTTAAACCAGGATCATGTTGATTACAATCCCAGTGCTCTTACCACTCGACCATGCTGCTGACTATAATAAAAAGAAACAATTGGACTTTGGTTACAAATTTATCAATAAACCTCAAAATTGGTGGAATAAGGTGTATTTCAATGATGAGAGTAAGTTTAATTTATTTGGAAGTGATAAGATAAACTATGTAAGATGGTTTTTCAAGTGAAAAAATCAATGCCAAATACACCAAAAAAACTGTTAACTTTGGAGGTGGCAGCGTCATGGTATTTGGTATGTTTTCATACCAAGTTACAATTCCACTTGTTTGTTTAAATACACAGGTCAATGCTGCAATCTATAAAAACTTGTTAGAAAGTTATGTTTACCAACTTTAAACTATTCTGATGTAAAAGATCCCATATATGCGCAGGACAATGAGCCATGCCACAAAGCCAAAAGTGTTTTAAAGTGTTTTAAACTTTTTAAAGAAAAAAAAAGTGCAACTGCTGGATTGGCCAACTTAAAGCCCTGATCTTAACCCCATAGAAAATTTGTGGAAAATTCTTGGGCAAAGAGTTATGGCAAAAAATCCAACCAACACTGAAGAATTATGGCACTCCAGGAAGAATGGAGCAAAATTGATGCCAATTTGTGTAAAAAATTGATAGAATTTTGCTCACATTGATGTGCAAAAGAAATAAAAAATAAAGGGTCTTTCACAAAATATTGATTAAATTGTTAGTTATTGTTAGACAACTTAGTCTTAAGAAATTATATTATTTTGTCCCTTAATTTTGCTCTTGTTATTTTTGATAAAAAGTAAAATATTTAACATATTTCTTTTATTATCAATTTTTTTAAGTTCATATTTTTAGATATTACAAGGTATACAAATATCTCTTTTGTACTCAAATTTGGGGGTTTAACAAACCCTACATTTAAAGTTACAGCATTTTTAATATTGTATCCCCTATTTTTGCTTGCAACTGTATATATACATATAACAAAAAATTTATTTTATTAATGTTTAAAAATCCCCAACAATCCATTTTATCCTATGGAATTGTCAGGTGGTTACCTATTTAAATAAAGCAACCAACTAACTATTTGATTTGAATAAGTATTTATATTTGAATTATATTTGAATAAGTAATCACCTGATGATTCCATAGGATGTAAACATTGTTAAATTGCTCTGATCTTTTCATTGAGCATTATGCAAGGAAAATCAATTCACTTTTGCTATTTATATATACAGTATATACAGGATGGGAACATCTGAAACTTAGCCACTGCCAATTTGGGTTACGGTTAGTAATGATAGTGTTGTTAGGGCTCATTTCTACTACAAGCATGAAATGGAGTATTCTTTGTTTGTTTTAATGATTTTTTTTGCTTCATCTTGTGCTTAAGAATGCTTCATTATTCATAGTGGAAACAATCTTTTCAAGTTAGTCATAGTTGGTGACAAATTGCAATGGACAATTCATTACCAACCCATGATTAGAATTATTATAAATATATAAATTGTTTTAGAAAAAATGTCTCTTTTCATATATGTGCATGCTCAATGATAGTGAGGTATATAAAAAAAGCAAATACACAAATAAATTAGGAATTGTTTTCAAGAATCAAAATTTTCAAGAAAAATCTTTTGATTCCAATGCCAATTCCTAACAATTCTTCAATTCTTTTGATTCCAATTAATTGTCCCATCACTAGTATCTACCCATCTCGATGTTCAGCAAAAATCTGCTAACCAGAAAATGTCTTTTTCAGGACAGATAATGCCTGGAAAAAACTGCCCTTTTTAAGGCACATTGCCAACAAGTTTCTAAGGCCCACTATTCCTCAGCTAAACATCAAAGGTCTCACGACAAGCAAGATGAATGTTCTTTATTAT
Source organism: Diplosoma virens (assembly GCA_963680785.1). Lineage (NCBI taxonomy): Eukaryota > Metazoa > Chordata > Ascidiacea > Aplousobranchia > Didemnidae > Diplosoma > Diplosoma virens. Next base: position 37,228,445 of record OY796894.1, on the reverse strand, counting down.
CTTACACAACAGTTTGAGACACTCATCATCCTACTACAGGAGACCCACTGCCCTATGCAGAGAAATTGGTACTTCCAAGCTACCAACTAGGTCAGTCTTCTGCAAGCAGAAAGCATGGTCTTGCCATGTTTGTCCACAAGTGACTAAGGTATACACTTTTGGACCAATCTCCACCAACATCAAAGATCAAGTGGTTGTACATAGACATTGATGGATATAAAATCATCAACATACCTCCACCAATTTGACTGCAATCCCTAAATCTCTCAGTGTTTCCTCACCCTGTTGTTATGCTGGTAATTTCAATTGTTGCTGCATAGATTGGGGTTACAATGATAACAGCCTGGATGGTAAATGCTTGGCTGGCTGGGCAAGTATTAATAGTCTTGCCCTCTTATACAATGCAAGGTGTTGCCAGCTTTTACTCCAGCTGCTGAAACACTGGCACCAATCCAGATCTACCTTTTGCTAGCATAGGTTCTAACAGTTGCTTACCAGATAGACATGTTCTTAAAAAGTTTCCCAGATTATGACATTAACCTTTGCTTACTACACCACCAAGGTTTGCTTTGTCAGTGCCAAGCATGTCTGTTAAGCAATGGAACTTCCACAAGGCCATATGGAGTCACTAAATTGCATTAATGAACAAATTTGGAAAGTCTTTGTCACCATCTGATTTACGATGTGAATGCAGCTTACTGAGACTTTTATAATGCTATCAAGAAAGCAGCCAAAAAGACCATCCCATGCAGTTATCAAAACAGCTATATACCATGATGGGATGCAGAGTGTGAATAGCTCCAGAACTTTCTTGCAGTCTCCTCCTCCTCAGGGAGATGACCTGAGTTCAACTGGTACAGTTTTACTTGCCAAACTTGGCAAGAAGCAGAGGGATTAATGATCTGAAGCAGTTCAGAGCATCAACTTTTACACTCTAGTCATAAACCATTAAATATATTGAACAGTCACTGTTCCATGTCTTTTTTAGGACAGATAAGATATGAGGCTGTTGTGCAAGTCATCTCAAACTTGTTTCTCAAGAAGTGTCTGACCTTTGGAGGGCCACAACACCAAATCCAGGGAATATCTCTGACACTTTCTCAAAGAAAGAATTCACTGCTGCCCTTCAACACTTAAAGTCAGGTAAAGCTCTAGAATTTAATTTCATCTGCTCAGAGCTTATAATCCATGCTGGAGCTATTTTGAAGTCATGGTTACAAGACTTCCTTTTTTCCTGATTCTGCCAACTCAAAATTTCGAAGATCTGGAGAAGAGCACTTGTAATCATAATCCCAAAGCTGTTGAAGCCTGTGGGGGACTCAAAGAGTTATTGACTGATATCTCTGTTCTTTGTCCCATATAAGATGCTCAAGAGGTTTATCTATGCCTATGTTGAACCAATTATTGATCCAGTGCTTCCCAAAAATCAGGATGGGTTTTGATGAGGAAAGTCAAATGTGGATCAAGTTGTTCTGCTGAGTCAGAATATTGAGGATACTTTCAAGGCTAGTGAATCTGACACATCTAAGTTTTACCTTTACTACCAGTGACAGCAAACAAAGCAGGCTACACTGTCTGAAAAATGGTAGTCCTCAGGGATCAGTCTCAGCTCCCCTCCTTTTTAACATATGGATCATTCCATGACAAATTGCCATAGGCGTTTAACCACTACATCTCTGATTTTGATAAAAATTGGTGTATGTGGTTATCTTATAGCCAAAACCCACTGGTGCAAATATTATGTTTCTACAACTAATACTTTTTGAGTTATAGGGGGGCAAAGTTTTGGGGGAGCAAAAAAATCCTTTTCAAAAAACGCTTATATCTTCCTCAAGATATGTTTAAATTATAACATGTTATATATGGTTGAAATTAGAAAAGAACAAGGAATTCAAATATAATACCAAACATTTTATAAATATTAATATAAAAAAGTTATTTATTTTTAAAAAACATTTTTTCCCGCCACCCCCCAAGAATTTTGAAAACCCCCAAAAAATTTTTTTGGAAAAAAATGTTGATTCATTAGCCTTAAAAATATGCAATAAAAACAATGGGTATAGACCATTTATTATGCTTAACACTCAATACGAATGATTCACTAAAGCAATTTTTAGGAAAAATTTTACTCAATTTAATGGATTTTTAAAAAAAAATTATTCATTAAGTTATTATCTCAGTCCTAAAAACATAAATATGGCAATACTTTTGAACAGCATTCACTTTTTATTGCATTAATAGATATCTACAGCTGGCGCAAAATGACTTAGGACCTTTAACAAAATTTCCATTTTATTATATGCTATAAAACCTTACATCACATTAATCTCACAACTCTGCTTTTATGATTGTGATTCATTAATACATTAACAAAGGGTCAGTGTGGAAATAGAATAACACAATAATATTATTTTTGCTTCACAATAATATTAGGAGGTTGATTTATTTAGAGAATATTAGATATTAAAGTTTTTAGAATGCCTGGAAAGTGTACTAGCAGTGAGGAAAAGGCTAGAATTCTTGCCTGGAGACAAGAGAAAGTTTCCATTAAAGAAATATGTGCTCGTAGTAGAAGAGCCAAGTCAACAGTAATGAAGCTTCTAGCCTCAGCCAAAGGGCTTCCTCCCAATAAAGTCCCCAAGCACAGATTTGGAGGTGGACGAAAAAAGAAGACATTAAACGCGACGGACACTTTAATAAAAAGGTAGGTGCAAAAAATTCCACGACTGACAGCCCTGGAGCTAAAAAATTTGCATCCAGAACTGCTGGAAAATGTTGCCGTGCGCACCATATAGCACGCCTGCAAAAAGGCTTGGGCTTGCCTAGTCGCAAAGCTGCTAAGAAGCCTCTCTTAACAGAATGAATAAAAAAGCAGCGCATTGCATTTGCAAAAAAATACATTCACTGGACGCCTGCGCAGTGGAAAAGAGTTATGTTTTCGGATGAGAGTAATTTTCAAGTGTTCCAAGTGGGATCCCCTATGGTTCGACGCCCTCATGACTCTAATAGATTTGACCCTAGGTTCACAGTCCCAACTGTAAAGCACCCGGATTCAATCATGGTATGGGGAGCTTTTTCTGGGGAAATGGGCAGGGCTGGCCTGTATTTCTTGCCTAAAAACAAAAAAATGAATAGTGATCAGTATGTAAAAGTGCTGGAGGAGCACATGCTCAGCATGTTTCACATTCACAGCTGTGAAGTCTTCATGCAAGACAATGCTCCATGCCATAAGTCCAAAAAAGTTATGAATTTTCTCCAACAGCAAAAAATAAGAGTGCTTGATTGGCCTGGTAATAGCCCGGACTTAAATCCAATAGAGAATTGCTGGCAAAAAATGAAGAACATCATGAAACAAAAGAAAACACCAAACTTGGAGACCCTAAAACTTGAGCTCATGAGAGTCTGGTGCCAGAAGATGTCACTGGATTATTTTCAAAATTTGAGCAATTCCATGCCCAAACACCTGCAGATGGTCATCAAAAAGAAAAGAAATATGACAAAATATTAAACACCGTGTTTTGTTTGATAAAAATTGTGTTTTAACTTGAAAAACGGTTATGTCCTAAGTCATTTTGCGCCAGCTGTAGTTGCTAAACTTGAGATTAAATGATGTTAGGCCTACTTAAATATAGAACCAATGTTCCCCTCATTTTGCTAAAAATACAATGTTGTTGATTGGCATCGGCTTCATTTTAAAGCAAGGAGTTGCAAAAGTAACTTTAATGTTTAGTAGATATTTAATTCATAATAAGCATGATTTTTAAACATTTTGTATTTAGCAATCATCTGTGATAAACTACTATCTACTTGTAATTTTAACAACAACAAATTTACATGCTCTGTGTTTTTAGATCTAAGCAAAGCTTTTGACACTATTAATCATGATCATGATATATCAATAAAAAAATTTAATATATAGTTTAGATTAAGAGGCAAGGTCGTATTTATCATAAAATCATACCTAAGTAATAGAATTCAATGTACAAAAATAAAAAATGTTTCATCTGATTTGACTACACTTAAATGTGGAGAACCACAGGGTTAAATTCTTGGACCCCTGTTATTCCTACTCTAAATAAATGATCTTTCAAATGTATGTAATATGAAGACTACTCTATTTGATATCTGTGCAAAATAATGCTAATAAAGAATTGTTTGTAATAGATGAATGGTTGAAGTCAAATAAACTATTATCAAACTACTCTAAAACCTATTTTGTACCATTCAGTAACAAAAGAAAAATTTTACTGATCCCTTTGATATTACCATCAGTGGTCATTTTATTGAAAGAAAATGTAGTTTGAAGTACCTTGGGGTAATTTGAAATCAGCACTTAACAACTTTCTAAAGTTTGTGGCATAGTACTCAGACGCTGTGCTACACTAGCAAGATTAAAAACTATCTATTTTGCATTATTTTAATCGGATATCTAAAACTCTGTATTGAATTGGACAAGAGCTAATAAATCAATGCTGGCTCCTATTCAGGTCCATCAAAATAAGTTCATTTGTTCTTGTTTATTTTTACCAAAATCAATGAATATAAATTATTTCTTTCATAAATTTAATGTCCTAAAAATAAACAATGTTATTAAATTTACTTATGCAAAGTTCATGTTTAAGTATATGCATAATATGCTTCCAAAAACTTTTTCGGATTACTTTCAATGAACATTCAATGAACAAATTCATAAATATAATACTCACCACATAAAAAATTGATTTGTTTTTACCAGGGGTGCGGATCTAGCAATAAAACCTATGGTTTCAGCTCCGGGATTTTAAAATGACTGGCTCTGGCTCAGCTCCAGCTCTAGACTCTAAAACTTCTTCCCACTCCAGGCTCTGGCTCCAGCTCCGGCTCCACACCTCTGCCTTAAACTGTTCATTTATGTGTGCTATGATCAAATTCAATACTTTATTTTTTCTTTTATTTTCTACAGTTATCCTTCTGACTCGCAGGAAAGTGACGGAGGTGCTATACATAGGGTAGGCAATTACCCCGACCTGCTTCCGGAGATGCCAAGATATTGCTGTACACATAATTTAATAGAGATATTACTGCAATTTAGAACTTCTTGCCAAGACCACCAAGCAGGGGAAAGTTCCATAAAGTGTCTTTCCCAAGAACAGAACAGAATGGCATAAGTGGGTTTTGAACCAAGACCATGTTAATTATCAGCCTGGTGCTTTAACCACTTGACCACGCTGCCTACTTGACTTTTTTTAGAAATGTTTCACTCTAAAAGTGACCATGACTCTTAAAAGTTGGCAGCGTGGTTGAGTGGTTAAAGCACCAGACTGATGATCAACATGGTCTTGGTTCAAAACCCACTTGTGCCATTGTGTTGTGTCCTTGGGAAAGACACTTTACAGCACTTTCCCCTGCTTGGTGGTCTTGGCAAGCAGTTCTAAATTACAGTAATATCTCTACTAAATTACTAGCGGACAGCAATATCTTGGCATCTCTGGAAGCAGGTTGGGGTATTGCTTACTGTGAAAGTGTATTCCGTGCCTTTCTGGGAGGCAGAACATTATCCAACTCAAGCAAAGGATAATAGCACTATATATTTCTGATTTACCAAATATACTAGAAGCAACTCTAAAACATAATATTTAATTTGAATAAAAAATTTAGCTGTGTTTTTTTAATTCAATACAAAGCTGGAACTTAAGCTGGTGCAACTTTACTGGTTCCAAGCCTTTCAAAATATCAGGTTCCATCTCCAACCTATTGAAAAATTGCCTCCAGCTTCAATTTTTTGAAAATATGTAGCTTCAGCTTTACATTTTTAAAATATGTGACTTTGACTCTGACTCCACTTTTTTAAAATATGTGGCTCTGGCTCCAGCTCCAGCTCCAGACCCTAAAATTTCTTCCTGTTTCAGGCTCCAGGTCCACACCCCTGGTTTATAACTGTATGTATCTTCTAATTTTACTAAAAGATGTTAAATTTCAATGGTTTAAAGATATGGTCTAAAATTCCTAAAAACATTAACAAAAACTCATTTCATAATTTTAAAAATTTGTATGTATTTGAATTGTTTTAAATTGTGTCGGTATGGTGTAATTTGCAACAATTTGTAAATTGTAATGTTTTTGAATTGTTTTCATTTTTATCAGTATATTTTTTCATGACCTAAAAGTTGATCGAACAAAATTTGATCAAATGATACTTGATTGAAACATCACTTGATCAAAATGACATTTGATCGAATAAGAAAAAAGAAAATTTACAACTTTAAATCTGTCTTAATTTTTCGTCTCAAAACCATAGTGATCACTAAAAAAACTATAACTTTTCACTTTGACTCAGTCCCGGTTTTGTCAATTTTTTGTCCCAAAAACATAGTACTCTCTAAAAAAAAGATCTTCCCTTTCAGTCTGTCTCTTATTTCTGTAAGGGTCTGCAAGTGTGGGGCCATCACACAATGCTCCCCCTAAATAACTGTCTACAATGTAAATTGAATACAAAGGAATGGCAGCAATAGGCATCTAACGAAACATAACCATGGCATGAAATCTACTTGTTTCCTCCTAAAAATACTGAGCCCAGGAAACTCTTTAAAAAAACCTGACCTTGACATTGACCAAAAATTAAAAAAATAAACACAAACTGTTCTCTTATTGATGACCTCTGCTTTTTATGAATCTAATTTACAGTAACAAAGACATTGTTTAATTGCAAAAACAACAAAAGTAAATCTTTTTTTTTATCAACTGTCAATTTCTATCACATGTCATTTCGGTCAAGTGTTGTTTCGATCAATGTCGTTTCGTTCAAGTACCGTTGTGATCAAGTGTCATTTCAATCAAGTGTGTTCAATTAAGTGTCATTCAATCAACTGTCATAACACCATATTTTTTATGATTAACCTTGATAAATATTATTTTTTTATTTGGTTTGTCTTTGTTTATATTGCAATTTCATTTTTTATATGTATGTATACCATCTGATTCAAATAGTTAAAGGTGCTAGCTCACATATGGTAACATAAAAGGTCTTTTGCTAGCATCTTCTTCTGGCAGCAATTGCATTGTACTATATACGTGATTTTTCATTCTTTTGTATGTGTCTTTTTATTTTTGTTTTTGTTCTCAATGAAGAAAAAAATATAAAAAATGTATAACTTGTATATGTATTTGTGATGTATATTACGGCTAGTATTGCTGATGGCTATACAAAGATTTTAATTTTTTACTATAAATACCTATACAGTCATATTTATCAGAAGTATTATTTTTATTTTTATTTAGTTATTTTTTATTTTATCTCAATATTTATCCTCCTGACTTGTAGGAAAGTGATGGAGACGCTAATACATAGGGTAGGCAATTACCCCAACCTGCTTCCAAAGATGCCAAGATATTGCTGTCCGCTTGTAATTTAATAGAGATATGACTGTAATTTAGAACTGCTTGCCAGGATCACCAAGCAGGGAAATGTGCCGTAAAGTGTCTTTCTCAAGGACACAACAGAATGGCACGAGTGGGTTTTGAACCAAGACCATGTTGATCATAAGCTCGGCGCTTTAACCAGTCGACCACGCTGCCAACCACTCGACTACGCTGCCATATTACACATGCTATTTAGTTTGTATATTCCACAATATCTGATACCTACATTAATCCCCATTAAATGTTTTTTTTTAGATATTATAAATTATTTTAAACTATTTAGAATCTAAAATGCTAAGAAAACATTGCCAAGATTCTCAATGTTAAAATTGAGGTATGCAGGAAAATCTTTCACATTTTAATTGAATTTTTGGAAATATTTGCCCTAAAAATTGCTTTAGTGAATCATTTGTATTGAGTGTTAAGCATAATAAATGGTCTATACCCATTGTTTTTATTGCATATTTTTAAGGCTAATGAATCAACATTTTTTTCCAAAAAATTTTTTTGGGGGTTTTCAAAATTCTTGGGGGGTGGCGGGAAAAAATGTTTTTTAAAAATAAATAACTTTTTTATATTAATATTTATAAAATGTTTGGTATTATATTTGAATTCCTTGTTCTTTTCTAATTTCAACCATTAACATGTTATAATTTAAACATATCTTGAGGAAGATATAAGCGTTTTTTGAAAAGGATTTTTTTGCTCCCCCAAAACTTTGCCCCCCTATAACTCAAAAAGTATTAGTTATAGAAACGTAATATTTGCACCAGTGGGTTTTGGCTATAAGATAACCACATACACCAATTTTTATCAAAATTGGAGATGTAGTGGTTAAAAAAAATTTTTTTTGTGGCGATTTGTCATGGAATGACCCATATATATATACAACCTGCCCTCCACAATTCCAGAAAGTTTGATTATCCAGTTGATCTAGCATTGCTGCAATCTTTTGGACATTGGAAAAACTTGATGGAAACTTTAAGTCAAGACATGACTACATTTTTGGCATATCTCCAAACTTGAACATTAAGCATAGTTAAGATAGTGATGGCAGCCTTTCATTTGAATAATCAAGAGGCCAAACATGAGCTTAAAGTCTGCAGCAGCAACAGACTTTTATTGTTCTCTCCAACCCCTTTTTTTATTTGGTTACATTCCATCACCATCTAGTGGCTTTGCACAAAAAAACTATCTTTACACATCACACTGCTAAAGCAACTTGTGGGTTCAGGATAAGGTGCTGTGCCAAAACACTGTGTACAGCTGTCCTATCTCTGGTCTACTCAATAGCTGAGTACTGTGCAGCAGTCTGGTGTCACATTACTCACACTCACCTCATAGGCAGTGTCCTGAATGATGCCTTGCACATAGTCACTGGATGTCTGTGTCCCACTCCAACAGACCACCTACACATACTTTCAAGCATCCAGCCAGATCACCTTCATGAACAAGGAGCAACACTCTTTGGCTTACCATGGATCCCTGTTGCAAGATGCATAGAATCTATTAAATAAGCTTGCCAAACTAGGCATCCATGCTTCTCAGTGGAAAAATTACAGATGGAACATGTACTGTGACAGTACATCCAGGTGTCAGGCTTTCAAACCCATAGCCAGTGCCAGGCCTGTTGGATTGAGCTTGCCCCAAACAGCTTGGGTTAAGCTCAATCACTTGTGGACTGGTGTTGGGTGATTCCATTTGACCATATACAAATGGGGTCCTGCTCCTTCACCAAATTGTGAGTGTGTGCCTCTGACCAAACTGCAGACCACATTCTAATACTCTGCTTCATGCATCAAGCACCACTTGGAGTGTGAGGTCTGATGGTTTTATATGACACCACAGCTACACCATCACTGCCAGGATCTGATGCAGGCAGTACAGCAGCTTGGGGTAGTAAAAGAATATAAACCCTTGGCCCCAGTCTTATTTGTGACTGACCTGGAGTGGGTGCCCTTCTAAATGATGATGACAATGGAGTAATTGACATAAAAACTAATGCTTTTCCATGCCAATTATTTTAAGGGCATTCAAAAAAACCTTAACTTAAAATTAATAGTAAAGTAGCAAAAGTAATTTTAAAAAATCTACAGCACATCAAGACATGACATACTAAAAAAACATGAAAATTTTGATAAAAATTTAAAAACTAATCAAAGGTTTGTTATTGTTGCATAGTGTTTTTAAATTAGGAAAATATAAATAAAAAATTACATCCTTTAATGAAAATAAGTTGCAATGAAGTGAGTGATAACTACTTTATGATAATGTTCAATGAGTTCCACCCTTTACTGCTGAATAATGCTGATGAAGCAAAAAATTCGCAAAGAGAAACTAAAAGAAACAATAGTATCGACTAAAGTTTGTAATGTCTTAGATGATTTGAACAAGTATATGGAGCATAATGTTTGGTTTCAAAACTTTTAAAAAGTGAAGATTAGACTAATATCAAAAAGTAACAGAACATTAAGGGTACAGATACCTTTCTCCTGGAATGTAATTATATGAAGCAATTTCCTCTTCAGTAAAATATTTTATATTTTCTTCATAACCAATACCACCACCTACAACTTTGATAGTAAAATTACCTTCAAATGGAATTTTTTCTTGAAATATGTGATCCATGAGAAAAAATGTTGGAAAAAATTCTGAAACATAGAGATTAATCTTAATTTTTATTTTTCTGAATTTTTGTAAAGACAAACAATAAAAGGCCATTATTTCTTAATCAATTTTACTATAATTTAGATAAATTGTTTTTAATATTAAAAGTTTTAACTTGTCTTTGTGCATTAAAATATTCTTTTCCACTGAACAATGAATTGGTCAAGCACTTAATTTCAGCTTCAAGTATGTCATCAATGTAAATACTAAAGTTAAGTGCTTGACCAATTCATTGTTCAATAGAAAAGAATGGAGCTTCCAACAAGATTCAACTCTAGCTTACAAAGCAAAAGTCACCCAGGAGTAGTTATTCTAAAATGTTCCTGACTTCATAAAGACTGACGATTGGTCATCAGATAGCCCAGACTTCAACCTTTTGGATTACAAACTTTGAGTAGTATTGGAGAGCATGGCTTGCTCTAAGCAACACAGAAATCTCAATTCATTGAGGCACACCTTTGTTAGTGCAGTGAGAAATTTTCTAATTCATGTAGCATGTAAAGCAATTGATGGATTGAAGAGAGATTAAAAGATTATGTACATAAGAGAGGAGGCCATTTTGAATAAAAATATGCCCATAATTTTTTTTTGTTTTTCAAAAATAAATTCTCTAAATTTCAGCTCAAACTGATATTTTTCTGTTCCTAATTTTTAGTTTCAAGTAATAACAGTATTTATGGTAAGACTAGGTAGTGTCATGTGTTGGTAGTAATTCTTGCAACTAAATTTGAATTTGAATTTTCACGCTATATCTTAATTGATTTTAAAAAAGTAAACAGCGTCAGTTTCTGCATCCTTTAGAAGTTAAAGTGTAATAAAAAGTGAAATTGTAAAACTACTGCATCATGTTGAATAATGCAAAAAGAAACGAGATATCCGAAATGCTTTATGCCAGATCTAGTGTCAACGGCATCGTCAACAGCATTGGAGTCCACTGTGCAACTGTTTTCTGGGTCAAGAAGATGATAAAGAAGGGGAAGTCAATTGAGTGCACCAAGTTGACTGAAAGAAAATGTGTGTTGAGAACAGAAGACACTGCTAAAGCAATCATTAAGTTGCTGAAGGAGGACCCAACAAAGTCCATGTGCTCCTTTGCAAAAGAGCTTCTTGGCACCCATAACCATGTTGAAAATGATGAAGGAGGCTGGAGAAAAGTCCAAGGCCATTGTAAAAAAGCCTCTGTTGCTGGAAAAGACCCAGGCTATCCAACTGGAGCATGCAAAAAAACTGCTTAACGATCTTAAGCACATCAAGGACTGTCTCATCTTCTTCTCGAACGAAAAGATGTTTACAGTTGACCAGGTCCGTAACTGCTGCAATGACCAGTACATGAACTTCGGCAATGTCAGATATATTTTCTTGACAAAACACGCAGCCACAGTGATGTTCCTCAGCCTGGTGTGCAGCAATGAGGTCTTGCCCCCTGTCTTATTTGATGGCAGCTACTGGCTAAATGCTGACAGGTACATTGACATCATGACCTCGACCATAATCCCCTGGATGAAGATGGCTGGCAAGAAGAAATTTGTTTTCCAGCAGGGTGGGGCCCCTGCCCACATGGCCAACAAGACACAGGTCTTCCTCAAAAAAAACATTGACTTTTGGCCCAAATCAATGTTGCCTCCCCAGAGTCCATACCTTAACCCCCTGGACTACAGTGTGCAGTGGTAGTGGGGAGAGTAGAGTTGTGCACGTAAGACTTGGTCACAGAATGTCAAGAGTGTGCGTGTAAGACTTGGTCGCAAAACATTGAAGAGCTGAAGGCCTGCATCACTGAGAACTGGGCCAACCTTGACAAAGGGTACATTGTTGACCTCTGCCACACCTTCAGAGGCTGCTTAGAGCATGTCATCAAGGCCAAGAGTGGCTACATCAATTAATTATGAAAAATAAGATTAATTTAATTGATTAGTTTAAAATTTTATTAAAATGACTTAAAAAGTAAGCAAGATATAGCAGTTTTAAAGACCAGCATCCAAAAAGTTGCAGGAATTACTAAACACCTAGTAAGTATCATTGAATCTTAATATTTGTTATCTGAAATTAATTTTAAGACAATTTTAAGATTCCTGATGAGTGTCAGACAAAAAGCTTAGAGACGATTTTTTTTGTTAGCTATTTTCAAATTCAGTAATACTAATCACTTGTTTAATTAAGTTGGTTGTTAAGATTACCAAGCAGAAGAAAATGAGAGAAACAGAACATTGTGCACTGAAGTTGAGTTACTCTTCTTCACCAAATTGCAAACTCAACTTCGGTGCACAATGTTCTGTTTCTCTCATTTTATTTGAAAAGTTGACACGGCTTTCCCAATTCTATTTCTTCCAATTCTTCGACAAGCAGAAGAAATTATAGTAAAAGAGCATCACAACATTACAAAACAAGGATTAAACTGAGATTATGTCAATCAATGCCACCATTTAAACAAAATTTTTTGGACTTGTGCTCACAGCTCCTTACCTTTAAGTCTAGTTTCCACTAAGAGTGTAGAATAGATTATTCTTTGTTTCTTTTATCGATTTTCTTGCTTTACTTAGTTCTTAAGTGCAGAAAGAAGTAAAAAAATCAATAAAGCAGACAAAGAATGCTCCATTACTTGCTTGTACTGGAAACAGACCTTAAATTTTTTAAATTTCTCACAACAATGGAACAGACCAGGAACTAGTCATCTTAAACTAAAACTTTACAAAAAAATATGAGCTAAGGCAAATGATAAAAAAACAACAACAATATATTAGCATTTGTTTATTCCATCTAATAAACTGGTTGAGTTTTAAATAAAAATGCTAGATGACAGCTTCTAATTAAACACACCAAAATTTTTTTCAAAGCTCACAAACAAAAAATTTTACCAGCAAGAGTAATGCAAGGAAAATTTGAATTTTTCTCAAAGCAACCAAAAATGTCACCCCGTCCCCGTGAAACAAGAGTAGCAATGGATGCAGATTTGTCAAAATGAAGAGTCCTACCAGGAGGACACCCAACTTTTACTTCAATAACCATTTCTTCTAAAAAAAAACAAAAAAAACTTGATTTTTCAACTACAGTAGATGGTAAAAGTCTTTGACACTTTATGTCATTAAAAAATCTTAATTAATCATTAAAAAATTATATTTTTTTCAATACTAAATTTAATGATTAAAAAAATACATCATTTGGTAGCATTTTTAACTCTTTCATTCCAGGGAAACCAACTCAGTTGGCTTCCTGTTTTGCATTGCATGCATAGCATGCAAATTAATGTGGTGCTATGCTTCAGTGCAAAGGATTAGTGAATGCAGACGATTGGCTGCACAAACAATTGTTTATGTTTCAATGCAGAAAATCTTTTATTATGCAATTATTTAGTTCTCTGGCTTTTTCACTTCAATTGGATTATGTGACTTTTAGAGAGACATGCAAACATACACAATTTCGTCAAGATCACTCACATGTGCAAAAATATGTAAATATGTTGATAGCTTTTTTTCAAATAAGTTGTTCATTTCTTCTCTTTTTGAAAAACTTTTTTTTTTCAGTGTAAAGTTTAGATCTTTAGCTACTGTTAGCAACTAAAAAAGTTAAAATATTTTGCCACACTGTGGCACAAGAAGAAAAAAAGACAATTTTTCAATGAAAACAAGGGTCAATACTTTCATTTATTACCAACTCATTTTATATTCAATTTTTATAAATTGCAAATAATTTTAATCACAAAGAAACAAGCTTTTAGATGATATAAACTTTAAATTGCTCCTTAAACAAATACAATCGAAATTAATTAACAAACATAGAGAAAATTTTTGTCTTGTTCAGTACCGAAAAAATACCTGGAGCAAAAGAGTTAAAGCTTGTTTAAAAAAATGTAACAAATAGTCAATAATATTTATTCTGAGTAGGGATGGGCAATTCAGAATACTGAACCCGAAGGATTCAAATTTTTAACTATTTGAATCCCAAATGCCACTTCAAATTAAATAATAGGATTCAGTTTATATCATGCTTGCAAAATTTTTCAAATCGAGTCCAATTCAAAGTAAAACCGATTGAAGAGAGAGTTAATTTTAGGGAGAAACAGAGTTAGTTTTAGAGAGAAAGTAGTTGGTTAAAAAAACTAAGTTGTTCTTGAGCATCTTAACAAATTTTTAAAACTTAAAAAATTTTCGGCATGGTTTGGGCCTGTGAGAGCAATTTACGCGGCATTTTTTCTCTTTTTATCTCTTAGAGCAACTAATTTTGTTTTTTATTCTCACTCCAATCGGTCTTTTTTCAAATTAGACTGGAATGTTGTATCACGTTGCTTGGTCACATATTTTCTTTTGTAAACATACCAATTGCAAGCAACAATAGAAAAATTAGCTCACACACACAATCGTACTTATTGATTGAATGCAGGCATTTTCTTGTGATGCACACACAAACAACCACGTGCTTTTCTTTAGCTGCGTTCATTCTAAAAATCCTGTTTGATTTATTACATTTACATATTAAGTAAGAATTTGGTTAATATCACTGTATACCTGCTACATCTGCATCCTCCAAAAGATCTTTTTCAAGTGCAGGTTTAACTGCCACTAAATTATGATCACGTTTGACAGGCAAACATGTAGAAAGCTTAAATATATTGCACTGCAATAAACTCATGCTCTGATTGTGTTTTTGTTGTTGTAAACTTGTAGTAAATAAATGCTTTTATGTTGATGTGCTAATTGCAGAAAAAAGGATTTGGTATTTTGGATTCAGTTTAACTATTCTGGAATATTCTAGAATAGTATATTATTCTGAATTGCCCATCCCTAATTTTGAGCAAGGTTATATGAGATTAAAGTCAATACACATAAAATGAGAGAGCATAAGTTATTGAAACAAAAGAATAAATTATCAATTATTGAAATAAATGCTTGTCAGAGATCAATATTTTGTGGCATAACTGAATCTGGAGATCACTTGGGCCATTCTTATGCTTATGAAATTCACCAATTTTTGGCAACTGGTTTTGGAGATCTGGTTCTGGCCTTTAGAGATCTTCTGGTACAATTCATCCCAATTTCTGCACTTGACATGTTTCAACTGTCTATTAATGATTACCCAGAGGTTTTCAATGAGCCACAAGTCTGGTGACTAAAAGAGCCAGTTTGAGACAACGAAATTGTGGTTTTAAACCACTTTTTGATGGCTTAGGCCCTATGCACAGGAAGTTGTTCAATCATAGTCATGCTTGAGTCTAAAGATGTACAGGGTGGCCCACTTAAAAGCAGCCCAGAAAATGTAGAGAAGAGAAACATTTTTTTATTGTTTAAATTACCTGTAGCATTGTTTAAATTACCTGTAGTGTTATAAAAGATTGTTTTATTTACCTGTAATGTTATAAAAGATGCTGGAAGTGCTCCCTGTTGACATCTATGCATTTCTGGGCATGTTTAACAACGTTTGCAGATACTGCCTGTAGCTCTTCTCTGGTGATTCTCCTGATAGTGTTGGTAATGTTCTTCTTTAGTTGGTCTAAATTGTGAGGATTATTTGCATAAATTTTTTGTTTTAAAGTCCCCCAAAGATAAAAGTCACATGATGACAAGTCCAGGGAACATGGTGGCCATAACCTTTAGCTTATTGTTTTCTCTTCTGTAAACATGTCATGAGTTCGTGTCAGTGATCTGTGAGATGTGTGGCATGTAGCACCATCTTGTTGGAAAAAGAATTGTATTTTGTCTTGTGGTGTCAGTTGGTTGTTAAACTGTTCCAAGATGTGTAGATAAACGTCAGTGTTCCCAGTTGATTCAAAAAAATTGGGCTGACTATCTTAGTTCCTGAAACTGCACACCAAACACCAATTTTCAAGTCATGCAGTGGCATTTTGTGAATTACGTGCGGATTTTCAGAAGACCAATAGTATGTGTTCTGGGAATTCACATATCCTGATGGGTGAAACCATGCTTCATTTAACATAAAGTACAGCAGTAGGTCCAAACGCCCTTCTTCAACCATACTCAGCAGCCACCTGCAATACTGAAGACGTTTATCTTTGTCAGGCAACTTCAGCTCCTGAACACATGTTATTCTGTATGCTCTCATGCTCAAGATTTAAGTACACACTGACATGTTGTTCATGATAAACCAACTTGCTGGGATAGTCTCCGAGTTGACTTTTGTGGACTTCTTGAAATCCACTGTTGGATATCACTGACAACTTCTAGCATCTGGACTAATTTAGGTCTTTGCTTTTTCATGTTTTTGACATAGCCTGTTTTGCGCCATTTCTTTACCAAGCTCTAAACAGAATGTTTTGCTGGTGCTTTTATCTCTGGGTATTTTTCCAGGAATGCCTGTTGCATTTCCTTAATTGATCCAGTGCGCAGATAGGCTTCCACAATCACTATTCTCTGCTGCAGCAAAAACACCATCGTTAAAAAATTTTAACTGTTGATTTTAAGAAATTTGGAGGCTTAATCTGAAAAAAAATGATTAGAGAAAGATAACATATTTGGTATATTGGCCTACAGCCTATCGAGGCCATCAACTACATCAACCTATCATCTATACAACCTATTGAGAAATCAGGCTACTTTTAATTGAGCCACAACCTATCAAGAGATTGGGCTACTTTTAAGTGGGCCGCCCTGTATTTACAGCCATTTACAGTACTTTTTTCCAGGGTGATCTTTGTTTGTTTTATTGATGCTCAAACCCACTCAAATTCAATTATATTTACTAAACTAAGCCATGCACAAATTCACTCATGAGCAATAATTTGAAGCTTAGATGAGCTTAAATAAGCACAGGTTTTAGGAAGGTTTTACAATTTAAGGAATTTAAATAATTTTGTAAAAATAGATGAATGAATAAATTAGAAGATAATCATTTCAATCTAAGTTATTGTATTTATTGTAGTTTAAAAAAAATTTTTTTTCATAGATTTGCTTAGTTTAAGACTGGAATTTTGCTATAATTAAATTATTTAATCAAATTCATTATTTGTTAAATTTTGCAAAACCATTGTTCATTTCAGCCAATTAATAAAAACTTATATTTACTGCAATCTTTATTTGCAATCATAGTTATTAATTCCATAAAGAAGTCAAGCTTCCTACTTTATTTAGTAATGCTAGTTATCAGTTTATGCTTGCTGTTCATCATTTATTTTATTAAATTAGATTATATAAGTAGATTGAACTTTGGTGGCAGCTTGTTTTTGCCTCAAATTACAGGTAATTAAAGGCTGCTATTTTATGTTTTATCATTAGAATTCAATAGCACTCTAATAATTATATTGATGATTTGTAGAAATAATAAAAGAAATACAGCAGTTTCTTATATTGCCCTTGTATTGACATCATGTTTAAGTGTAAAAGTTTCAAGACTTTTTTAAAGTATTTGTAAAATGTTTTTAGCAAATAGTATCTAAGCATTAACAAATGTCAATAAACAACGCAAAAATATATAAATGAAAATTGCCCTGTTCTCAACAATTTCAATCTTGATATGCTGTGACTTTATTTATTGACTTTTGTCTTTTTTAATTTTCAATACTAGTAATTTTTTTGTTTGCTTTTATTTCAAAATGTATTTAATTTAGTTTCATTATTTTGTTTTTACCAAGTTGCTTACTTACTGGATTAACTAGTAAAAATTAAATTTATTGCTTATTTTCGCATTTGAAATATCCTTGGCAGTCACTGAAGAAAGCTGGTTATGTTTTTTGTAGGAGTAATTTATTCAATGCATGTATTTGTTGAAAAACACATTTTTCTTGTAAAGATACCTGCTTCTAATTTTTTTTCTCTACCCTATGAACAGTAAGGTAATTATTTATTGATACATTCTCAATCAGTTTGTGCCTTAAAACTAATATACGTTTATGGTTGCATGAAAGTTGACATTTCAAATCATCATTGCGTTTTTTTTTTCTTTCTGATTGGCTGGACAACATTAGAGTGTTAAGCTTAGAGCAACTGTAAAGCAATTAAACCAACCTATTTTCTGGAGATGCCAAATATTGCTGTTTCGTTAAAAATTTTTATTTGGTTTATGTTTTAACTAGAGGCATGACAGAAATTTAGAAAGGTTTGCCAAGACTGCCAAGCAGCAGAAAGTGGGATAATGCATCTTTACAAAGGACACAACAGAATAAAATAAGTTATGAGCTGCAACCTAGTTGATTTTGTTTTGCCATCAATAAAGCCAGGTTTATTCATTAACCAACTAAATTTACTAGATAATTTGTCAAAAGAAAATAGAAA
Source organism: Diplosoma virens (assembly GCA_963680785.1). Taxonomy (NCBI): domain Eukaryota; kingdom Metazoa; phylum Chordata; class Ascidiacea; order Aplousobranchia; family Didemnidae; genus Diplosoma; species Diplosoma virens. Next base: position 37,210,164 of record OY796894.1, on the reverse strand, counting down.
AAAGTTTTCAAAAATTTTGAATCTAAGTTTTTACCTGATGCTGGTTTACAAAACCTTAAAAAGTGGAACAAAAAAAAGATGTCACACAATTTATTAAAAAAATATTAAATATTGTAATGCAGAAAGTATGTAGGCAAACAGAAAAATTATAATGTAAATACTATCAAATTTTAAACATGTAGATAAAACTTGAGTAAATATTGACATGTGGGAGAGGTTGAAAAATTGGATCAGGGGTAGCCTACAACCAAGCTACTAGTCTTTTTATGCTGCATGTATTTCCCATGGCACAACATCAGCAGGGAAAAAGTTATTTTTAATCTCTTATTATAATTGTGTATACTACATTCCACAATGATAGCATTTTGTTACTTTTTTAATAGCTTTAATTTTTCAAGTTTCAATTAAATTTTTACGACTTGTTTTTATTTTATATAAAATTCTGAATCCAAAACTTATAAAACCACAATTGTTTATCTTGCTGAATAATCATCACCTTCAAACTCTGCAACCCTGATAAATAAATGTTTATTTATCAGGGTTGCAGAGTTTGAAGAATTAAGATCCAACTCTAACTGCTAGAATTTTAAGGATTCCAACTCCTGAATAAGGGTAATAGCAGTATGTATAGGCATACCCTATTTTTGAAGAGTATAACTGGGACCCTCATAATAGAAAAAAAATCATCTCTAAAAAAAGGTCATCACTTTGAATCAGTCTTGGATTTTATCATTTTCAACCAAAAAAACAAGTGTTTTTTAAAAAAGGATCATCACTAAGTATCTAACCCCAATTTCTTGCATTTTATCCCTAAAAAGTAATGTTTTTCAAAAAAATTTGGACATCAGAAGTTAGAGTCAGATAAAATATTTCAACTCCGACTCCTTTTTAAAACTTTTGACTCCAGATTGATGACCCTGTTATTTATACATAGACCAATCTAGACCAAGCCATGAACAATGCTCAGACTTCACCATTACCATAAAGTTAACTTAAATATGTTTGCAAAGTTTGTACTGTAAATGGTTCTTTGCTTTACTTAACTAAACTAAACTATGCTCAAGCACAAAAGTACTATAATGTGCCTTAACTCTTCCAATCAAAAAAACATTATATTCACATCCAGTACTCTGGTCATTTTGTGCTCTTAGGAAAGACATTTACTTCACTTTTTTTGCTCAGTAATCTTAACAATCACCTCTAAATTTCAATCATACCACTATAAAAAACTAAAAAAACTAACAAGGTTAAAATCATGATAAAAGTTTAACAATTCCAAAGTAGTTTCATGAGGGAAGAGAATAAATAGAGATGATGGTAATGGTAAAGTAAGTGCAATTTGGCTCAGTTGTTGAAAAAATATTGTGTGCTTATCAATCAGAAAAATATTATACAAACTCTAGCAATACTTTCATATTTTTTTAAATGTACAAATCTTTAATTTATATTTGAAGAATAATGAGGATTTAGAATTAATTTTAAACAAGCTGCTTAAAGATGAGAAGCACCAGACTCGAGTTTCACTCTTGTTAGAGCTCGTCAGTGATGCTTATCTCACTGTGAATCAAACCGGGAACCTGTAGTCTTCTTATGAGGTATGGCCTTGAAATTACAACATAGTGGATTCTATGTGTTCCTTGTTTAGTAAAGCCGGGAATAACTTATAACTGCTTTGAGTCCATCTATTGTCCAGGTTCTGTGGTCTAGTGGTATAGTAACCTGCATGGAAGACTATAGATCCCTGGTTCAATTCGCAGTAAGATAAGCATCACTGATGAGCTCTAACAAGAGCAAAACTTGAGTCTGGTGCTTCTCATCTTCAAGCGACTTGTAAATGTTTTTAAAAACTAAATACGCATCATCTTACATTTTATGAATAATAAGCAAAATATTTTTTAAATTTATCAATACTTTCTATGAGCTATTAAAGCAAAAAATATCATAAGATAAAGTAATAAAATATCTAATTTTACTTTTATTTAACAGAACACAAATACTACAAAAAAAAACATTTTATTAAAATAGTCCCAACAGACTGTTTTGCCTGTGTGGCTCATCAGGAGACACAACATCTAAAAAAAGCAATACTAGTTATGTTGAACAAAAATTAAATGTTAAAAAACATGTATGCCTCAGATGAAAACTCAGATTTTAGAAAAATAATACTACAAGATTTTAGAAAAAATTGTGTTTAATTGGTTATTTTATTAAGGTTAGTGATTGATTTTCAAATAATTACTTTTGTTACGATGTCAAAAGAAAACATGCTGTGATGCTGTTTTAGCCATGCTGCCAAAAAAATTAAAGCTTAGAAATGTTTATGGATCATTAGTTAACAGGATTGACAAGTAGCAAGTAACTAACGAGACAAAAGAATTAAAGATGGGATGCTAGAGAAACTCTCCAAATAACATAAAACATAATCAATCAATCCACCCCGTACCAGTGTGGCTTTACTATTTGCAAATTGTGCTTATTGGAAAAGCTAAAAATCTTGGAAACCAAATGGTTTACTCAATAAAGGCTTGGAATTAATCTCAAAATGTTGTCACCACAGAAATTTAAACTTTACAATTTCAATGTTACTTAATTGCATGTATTCATATTCATGTAATTATTAAGTGTTCTTATTTGTTATTAAACTGCTATCACACATTCACCAGCATATCTGTCTGTTTTTTTTTTTATTAATTTTCTCTTATTCCTTTTTGTCTGGTTAGTTACTCACTACTTGACTTGTCGAGTCTTTTATATCACTCTGTTAACTAATAATCCATAAACATTTCTACACTTTAATGTTTTGGCAGCTTGGTTAAAACAGCATTATAACATGTTTTCTTTTAGCATTGTCATAAAAGAAACTATTTGACAGTCAATCACTAACTTTAATTAAATAACTGTTTAAACCCAAATTTCTTGTAGCATTGTTTTTCTAAAATGTGAGTTTTCATCTGAGGTGTAACATTTCTTTTAACATTTAATTTTTGTTTATTTTATTTTTGTTAAACATAACTAGTATTGCTTTTTTTAGGTGTTGTTTCCCCCGATGAGCTGCACAGACAAAACAGTCTGTTGAAACTATTGTAATAAAATGTTTTTTTTAATATTTGTGCTGTGTTAAATAAGAATAATTGCTTTGACTGTTGAAGTTATTGAGCACTCTTCTAAAGAGCATCAGCAATTTGCAGTTGTGTTTATTAAGTTTATTTTTACATACCAGAATTTATAAAATCTGATTGATCATAATGCCAAGGATAAACAACAGCAGAAGCTGATTGTAAATTAACTCCAGTTGGATGTTGGTCAGTTGCTTTGCCAGTTAATTGAACCTGGAACCACATATTTCATTAAAAATTTTTTATGTAAAATAAATGTTTAAAATATATTTTATAGAAACATTCGGTCTTTAAGAATAAAATGTCTCGATTCCATTAATCACATTTTGGTTGAATTATAACTTTCACATTTTTTTTTTTTTATTTTCGCTTCATAATTTCATACCATAGGACCTTAACTTTATTGCTTTGCAGATGCAGTTCAGGGTAAAACATAATTCTGTGATTTAGATTTTTAAATGAATATCTTAAAACCCATGGATAAATCAAAAATCATATTGCTTATAAATACAAATTCCATCATAGAACAAATGCCTCTCAGATAGCTAGAAACATTAATGAGATGTTTGGTGACAATGTGGCAAACGAGCAAACTGTGCAGCAATGATTTGAGAGGTTTCAGTCAGGTGATTTCAGTCTTGAAAATCAACCCCATGGTAGGCCTGCAACCAAGATCAATAATGATGAGCTGAAAGCAGTAATGGAAGAATTAAGAGTGAAATGTCTAATTTAAAACTGACACTTTATTTTACAGTATCATAAACAAAAAGCAAAAGGTTTTCTATCTGTTTCAGATAGTCCAATACTGTAGGGATTGAAACATTAAATCCCTCTGCTAAAGAATGAGATGTATCCTCTTCTATTACTGCTTTCAGCTCATCATTATTGATCTTGGTTGCAGGCCTACCATGGGGTTGATTTTCAAGACTGAAATCACCAGACCAAAACCTCTCAAACCATCAGAGGACAGTTTGCTTATTTGCCACATTGTCACCAAACACTTCATTATGTTTTCAGTCATCTGAGAGGCATTTGTCCCATGACAGAATTTGTATTCATAAGCAACATGAATTTTTGATTTATCCATAAGTTCCAAGATATTCATTTAAAATATCTAAATCACGGAATTATGTGTTACCCTAAACTGCATCTGTAAGGTGATAAAGTTAAGGTCCTATGGTATGAAATTATCAAGCAACAATAAAAATATATGAAAGTTATAATTTAACAAAAATGTGATTAATGGAATTGGGACATTTCATTCTTAATGACCTAATATATACTCAAACAATTACAATTAAAATATTGATCAGTGGTTTGTAAGAATCACAACAAGAATGGTTGTTGTTTATGTAAAAACACAAAATTTTCCTAATGCTTTGTAATAATATCTGTGCAGTAATTAATTCAAAATAAGTCAGTTTTAAAAAAGTTATAAAAATCCTGTTTTTCATATCAATAATTTACATCAGCTACTTGAATTTTTTAAACAAAAATCAGAAAAGAAGTTTTAAATTATAGCAAAACTAAAATTTTTGCAATGACAATGAAGAAGTTTTTTAAGGTAATTTTATTCAAGGTCTTCAAAAAACAATTTATACTTCATTCTACTACAATGTAAAGCAAATATCTGGAAATCCAAACAAAATTAATAAGAAAATTTTGTTAAAAACTACTAATATTTTACTTTATTCTGTACATTACCAAAAAATAGTTTAATGTTTTCTTACATGAAACACAACAGATTGTGGCTTTTGTATTTTAATAACTTCAAAATCTAGAAGACTATTATTTGTTGAACTCACATACAAATCCAAATTGCCTCTTAAAGCTAAGAACTTGTTTGTTGCTTCCAAAGTTAGAGTAATGCTTGAAAAAAATTTAAACTTTTGAAATAAGGTTAAGATAAAATACACATACATTATGATAAGCAAAAAAACTTAAAGAGCTTCTTTGTGGTACAGAATTTTAATATCACTTTAAACAAAGTCAATTTTATCGGAGCCATAAGCTTTTCGTGACACTCTCATCAGTGGCAATCGCATCAAAATGGGACAAACCAGAGAAAATCAAGGTATTTATAGTCCCAACTGTTAAGATTCCTGATTTTCTCATACAGTACCACAGCTGTTTCCACGGAACCCTGTCATAAGCTTTCTCTAGGTCCACAAATATACAATGTAGCTTTCTTTGACCTTCCCTGTACTTTTCTATCAACATTCTTAAAGCAAACATGGCATTGGTGGTTCCCTTTCCTGGCATAAATCCATATTGCTGTTTACTGATCTCTACTCTATCTCATAGCCTGGCTTCAATAATTCTTTCCCATACCTTCATTGTGTGGCTCATCAGCTTTATTCCTCTGTAATTAATTAAAATAAATAACCTCTGTAATAAAAAAATTACCAGAACAATGCAGTGAAATCTTTTTAAAATTCTTTTTTGCTTTTTTATGTAAAAATTTGTTTAACTTCTTAATAGAATATACAGATTATGCAGATTACTTTTACTTTGAATTGTTTTTCTTGCAAACAATGATGCACAATGAATATGAAACATGAAATAATGAAACTTGCATACTATGACATTATAATGCATTTTTTCCTGTACAAGTTAAAACTAAAGAACATTTATCAGTAAAGTTAAAATTAGCAACAACAAAAAAGTTTAAGAATTGATATTAGGCTAAAGCAAAAGACCAAGAAAAGGTACAAAATAAAGGTAATATACCTTAGTGAGAAAATGAAAACATAATATCTCATGATCATTTTTAGATTTAGCATTGGCAGCATGGTTAAGTGATTTAAGTGCCATGATTGTGATCGACACAGTATTGGCTCAAAACCTACTTGTGCCATTATGTTCTGTCCTTCAAAAAAACACAAAAACACTTTACAAGACTTTCCACTGCTTGATGGCCTTGGGAAACAGTTCTAAATTTCAGTCATGTTTCTGTAAAACTAAAACCAAATAAACAATTGAACAGCTATGTTTTAACATCTCCAGAAGCAGGTAGGACTAATTACAAAACTTCAACTGGACAGAAATATGTAGAAGATTGGGCTAAAGCTTGCCCTTTGTAATTAGTGCCTCTGTCACTTTCCTGCAAGTCAGGAGAATAAATATGGAGATAAAATAAACTAATAATAATAGATTATACTAAATAAAAAATATAAGCTATCATCCTTTCTTTACTAAGTTAACCTGTTTGCTTTTGTAAACTCTTGGCCTTAAGAGGATAAATGTTAAAGCAACAATTATTTTTCTTTTTTGCTTAAAATTCATAAATTTTTATTGGTAATTTATTTATTTTTTTATATATTTGATCTCTATATTTATCTTCCCGACTTGCAGGAAAGCAGCGAAGGCACTAATATGTAGGATAAGCAATTACCCCTACCTGCTTCTGGAGATGCCAAGATATGGCTGTCTGCTTAAAACTTTTTATTTTTAGTTTTATAGAGATTTAATTGAAATTTAGAACTGCTTGCCAAGACCAACAAGCAGGGGAAAGTGCTGCAAAATGTCTTTCCCAAGGACACATCAGAATGGTGCAAGTAGGATTTTACCCTTTAAGGACCAGTGGTACATATGTGTACCATGATTGTGATTGTAACGTAACAAAAGCACTTTTGTGAAGGGATTATAATTCTAATTTTTAGATATTTGTGACATCATTATTGAACGATTGTTATTTTACTTTAGAATCAAATTTTTATAGCTCTCAAAGGGTTAAACCAAGACCATGTCAATTACAATCACAACACTCTAACCACATGACCACGCTGTCAACCTCAATGAACATCAAACTAACTTTCTATATGACTTGTTACTCATCTTTGCATTAGTCATCTTTGCATATATAGTTGGGAGCATGGTTGAGTGGTTAGAGCACTGTGCTTGTGATCAACATGGTCTCAGTTCAAAACCCACTTGCACCATTCTGTTGTGTCCTTGGGAAAAACACTTTACGATGCTTTCCCTTGCTTGGTGGTCTTGGCAAACAGTTCTAAATTAAAAAGTCATATCTCTATCAAATTCCAAGTGGACAGCAATATCTTGGCATCTCTGGAAGCAGGTCAGGGTAATTGCTTAGCCTAGGTATTAGCACCTCTGTCGCTTTCTTGCGAGTCAGGAGGATAAATATAGAAATAAAATAAAATAAAAAAAAATTATTTTAAAGTCATAGAAACATGTAACGAACTTCAGTTTAGTTCAGTGCTTTATTGATTCTGTTCTGGCACATATGGCACATAGTTAAAGCTTAAAATTTGTTTTGAAGTTTTTGTGTCTTTTTTAGAAATTCTGTGATGCTATGACAAATAGATGTGCTGATGCTTGATAGTGTCATTACATCTATCCATTAAGGCAGTGGATTGATGGTGGTAGAAAAATACACCACTTTTGCTTTGTTTTAATTTGAAGTGGACTTCATAAAAAATGATCAACAATAGAAAATTTAACAGCAATCAAACATTATGTTTTTTTATAAATCAATAATAAATCATTTTAATCTTTTACCTTATAGTCATATTTCTATCTAAGTAAAGAACAACAGGGTTTATGCATTCATAAGATTCCTTCAATTTTTTTATGGCATAGTCATTTTTTGAAATATAAGCTATCCAGTTAACATTAATCCTTAAATTATTTTGGGAAACATATTCCAAATATTCATGAAATGCGGCATTTGAAAAATACCAATTGCTGCCAGACAATTGATCCCACCACTTTTTGATACCAATTTGCTAAAGACAAAATTGTAAAACAAATATCAACAGCAATACACACACATAGTATGACATAGCATAGTATAGTTGCAACTTAAATATTTAAAAGTTAAATCATGATAAAATAATTGAAAAACAAAAGCTATTAAAGAACATAATCATTTACAACTCAATGCAATTTAACCATGTCTTGTTTGCTTAAAAATTTTTATTGTTAGCTTTAAGAAATATCTTGGTGGGAAAAAACATAGTAATTTCCTAGATAAGCCATTTTCATATTAAGACCTAAAACTTAACCAATAACAAAAATGCATCATATGAATTAAGAGAAAAATCAATTAAAAGATTAAACACATTTTTAAATAGATTATGATGATGCTATAAGGATCTTGAAAAAAAAAAAAATATTACATTTCTTAAAACAAAAGCATAAATACAGTACTTGAAAAACTGAAGTCTACTTGGTAAATAGACCATTTGTCTATTTTTTTTTAACAAGTTAGTTTATGTAACAATGACCATTGCAATTGTTTTAATCAATTCATTAAGCAACACATTAAGACTTAAACATAGTAAATAAATTAGCTTTTTAAAAGTTTTTTGTTGGTACAAAACTTTAAAATAGCTCTTAAAACAAATGTTTCATTTAAAGCTCTTTTGTTAATTAAGTGGCCTCAAAAAAAGGCAATTTTGAAAAACTCGAATGTTTTTGTTTAGCTCTCTTCAGGAGGTTTTGTTAGAATAAATTGCAGAACTCAGTGTAGAATTTCAAAAGTTTTAAACTGATTCTAATTGGCTAAAAATTAAGGTTAGTAATAGTTATCATAATAATTGAAAAGTATTTAATAAATAAAACCATGTTTCGTCAGTGTAAAAAATTTTTGGCAAAAAAAAGGAACAAAATTATGCAAGTTTGTGTTAAAATTTGGAACTAAAAAAGAAAATTTTTTAAAATTTACTAACAGTTTATGTTTGTAAACAAACTCTTTCTGTCTACACAAATTAGGTTTTTGAAGAGTGATGAAAATTGATTCTAAGACTGATAAATGGAAATCGAATTGTACTTTAGAATAAAAAATTGATTGTCCTTATAATGAGATGCACATTTTTGGTTATGCAATAAATGGTTTCCAATTGCTGAGTCACAGTGCAGTATTGAATTAGCTAGTTTTCCTGGGCATTCTGGTTGTTTACATTCTTGACTGGTTCTGTTCTGAATAGACTTTGGCACATGCTGGCAGATTTTGTCCTGCAAACATTGAGATGTTCGACCCATGTACAAACTATCGCAGTGGCACACATATTCATATACAATGTTGCTAAAATATAAATACTATATATGAATACTAAAATATGAATACTAAAACATCTACTATGGAATGATAGGTTTACCAAAATGTTTTGTGTTTATACCATAGTTTTAAGTAGATTAAACAAAAAGATTATAATTTAGTCTTACTTTTACTGATTTCATCCAAAAGAAAAGCTTGTTCCATTGTAGATGTTTAAACCTATCATTCCATAGTAGATGTTTTAGTATTCATATTTTAGTGTTCATTTTATTGTTCATATATATTCCATAGTATATGCTTTAGTATTCATATAGCATTCATTTTAGTATTCATAGATGTTTAAACCTATCACTCCATAGTAGATGTTTCCATAGTAGAGCATTCAATAATAAATGTTTAAACATTTACTATGGAACAAGCTTTTCTTTTGGATGTAATTAGTAGAAGTAAGACTAAATTAGAATCTTTTCGTTTAATCTACTTAAAAGTTTGGTCCAAAGTACGACAATTTTATCTTATTTTGATTGGATTCGCTTTTGCCAGTGTCTTGCTAACATTGAACTAATTAAACAAAAACAAATTCACACAAAGCATTTTAATACCATTAATTAGCTTTGTCGTCAACGCTTTGGTTCATCTAATCCTTTTGGTAAAACTATTTGTAATTTATCTAGTTACAATCTTTCCAAAACTGAAAAGTTTGTTTTAGCCTATGGTCTAGAGCAGTGATTCTCAACCTTTTTTTGTTGCGGTACACTTTTAACAATTCCTAAATTTGGCGGCACACACAGAAAAAGATAAGTTTAAAAATTCTTTATGTACCTATAACACACTGAATCATGGTGTTCTCTAAAAAAAAAAAAAAAGTCTTCACTTCAAATCAATCTCATATTTTCCTTTTTATTCCTAAAATCATCATCACTATTGACATGCGTGTCATAGTTTTGCCAGCACTGTTTTAGGTACACTTTTAGAAATTTGGCAGCACACTTTTAGAACTTTGCAGCACACAAAAGACTTTATCAAAAATTTTGAAGCACATTTTTAGAACTTTGCAGCATTCGAAAGACTTTATCAAAAATCTCGCGGCACACTTTTTATAATTTCATGGCACAGTGGTTGAGAATCACTGGTCTAGAGTTTTGCCTTCAGCCAACTAATATTAAACGTGAAGAAGTATTCGCAGAATTTAAAATTTTATTTGCTCAATTATTACATAATAAACCAAAGAGTATTGATGAACTAAGTCTTCTTAAAGCTAAACTTTATAAATTAGCACACAGTTTTTGTGGTTCTCCTATTGATGTGACTAAATTCCCCTTTGATTCTGACTGTCTTCAAGCGATTAAATCTCTATGTTCTAATAAACACATTTTAATTACTGAGCCTGACAAAGGCTCTGGAGTAGTCATTCTTAATAGATCTGAATATGACAAAAAAAATGGTAGCCATTCTTTCTGACATAACTAAATTTGAATGTCTTGGACCTGTAAATGAATTTAATAATACTGCTCAAAATGAAACCAAACTTCAACGTCATTTTCTTCATTTAGTTAAAAGTGATGATCTTCCGAAAACTGTTTATGAAGTTATTAGACCCACCAGCTCACAACGACCAAAAATGTACAGACTTCCAAAAATTCACAAACAAGATGTAACTTGCGTCCTATTCTTTTGATGATTGGATCTGCCCAACATGAATTTGCTAAATTTCTCACCGCCTTATTACAACACGTATTAGAACTTTACTCAACTAATTGCATTCATGATTCCTTTTCTTTCACTGAAATGATGCAACAACTTAAAGTAAATTCTAATGATTCAATTCTCTGTTTATTTGATATTTGTAGTTTATTAACTAACATACCTTTAGCAGAAACCATTAAAATTTGTACTAAAACACTTTACGACGGTCACCTCCCCACTCCAGTTATTCCTAAACATGTTTTTATTAAACTGATGAAAACTGCAACTACTTCAGTTGAATTTAGCTTTAATAACATTATGTACAGGCAAATTGATGGAGTTGCTATGTTGTAGTCCCCTTGGTTCCGCTCTGAAAAATATATTTGTTGTCTATTATGAATCAAAACTTTTTAATAAAATTTCAAAACCTACCATATACTGTCGTTACATTGATGACACATTTTCTCTTTTTCACAAAAAAACTGAATTCCAAAAATTTTTAAATTGTCTTAACTCACTTTACCCCTCCTTAAAATTTATTAATGAAATTGAAACCAATAATTCTCTGCCTTTTTTGAATGTACTTGTTACCAAATCTAATAATAAATTCATCACTTCAGTCTATCAAAAGCTCACTTTCACAGATCAATATATTTATTGAAATTCCTTTGGACCAAAGCAATATAAAACAAATCTCATTCATACTTTAACACAATGAGCCCTAAAAATCTGCTCTAAATCTACATTAAAACATGAACAAGACAATACAGGGTCTGCCATATTTATGGCAACACACATTTTATCAAGGTTCTCAAGAAAAATTATTGGAATTGAACATTTATTGCATTGAATTATAGCATATATCTATGCTTAACAATAATTATCAACATTTATTTGATATGGCCCCCATTATTTTTACCGACAGACTCCAATCTGCCCTTTTCTAGCTTTACAGGAATAACACACTATATCTTGGGGGATTAAATCCCATTCTCGTCACAATTTTGACTCCAACTGGTTCACCAAATCAAAGGGTGTTCTGTAGACTCTACTCTCTAAGATGACCAACAGAGAAAAGTCCAGAGGGTTCAAATCGGGACTCCTTCAGGGCCATTCATCCTTGCTAATGAAAGCTGGAATGTGAGCCCTGATCCAACTTTAAGTCATTTTTGAGCTATGTGACAGTGCGAAATCTTGTTGAAAAGTCCATGGCACTCCATCAAAGTGCTGACGTGCCCAGGAAAGCAGTTCAGCTTCCAAAATGTTGCAAATGAAGTGATGGCTATTCAGTTTTTCTCCTGAGAGGACAAAAATCAGGGGGAATCTCCCAGTAGCTGTGACTGCCGCTCACACCATCAAAGAAATTGGATTTTTGTGTAGGCTAACTTTCTTGGTTTCCTCTGACCCATCTTTACTCCAAACTCTATCATTTTAATGGTTTAGGTATTGCTAAACGTCAAGTTTCTTCTCATTGCTAAACACCAAATTGAGCAGCATGCCCTCATTCATGAGATTGAGAATGTGTTGAGATCTCTTGAGTCTCATATGTTCATGAGTATTTGGAAGTTCATGCCTCTTTTGCATTTTGTAAGAATAGGTTTTTAGGTCTTTAGGTATGTGCTATAATTCAATGCAATAAATGTTCAATTTTGTTCGTTTTTCTTGAGAATCTACATAAAATGTGTGTTGCCATAAATATGGCAAACCTTGTATTTGCTCTATTCTTGTACAAAATGGTTATCCAGAACTCCTTATTGATTCGAGAATTTCTAAAAAACTTGTACATTTCCAACAAAGCGCTAAAGAAGGCCCAAAAAAAATGTCTTGTCTATTTAAAATTACCTTGGATTGGCAAAAATTTCCTGAAATTTGAAAGAAAAATAAAATTATCTATTAATAATTGTTTTGGAGCGGTCCAACCATGAGTGGTCTTTTCCACCAGATGAATTACAGGGTGCAGACAAAGTCCTTGGACAACATTAAAATGCGATATTTCCGTAAATAGTGAATAAAACTACAAAATATTGAATAATATAATAAACAAGACATTTTTAAACATTCATACAAAATTTCATTCAATATGTCCCTCTCTGGCCTGAATTACATGCTTAAGTCTGCAACGGAAGCCCTCTGCCGCTTTACACAGAGTTTCTTGAGGCATTTTGGTCCATACTGTCACAAGAGAGCGTTTCTAAGCTTCAACTAACCCATGAAGAGAAGCACAAGCATCTGCCTCTAAAAGGGACTAAACACAACACTCCATCGTCTTCAGGTCTGGTGATGAGGGCGGCCAAACTTTCTCGCTCCAGAAACGCAGAAAGTGATCCTGGCACTAAGCACCCTCCAAAAAGAAAAGAGACTTCCATGTTTTGGATATGGCAGCCCACACCATGACAAAAAGAGGTTTCTGGCATACGAAAACCCTTCTCCTGGAATCAGGAACGTCTGCAAAAGATTTTGCAAGGACTCGGTCATTTTGTCGGTTGCAAATTGCCTTGACAGTGAACAATTTCTCATCAGAGAAAATGATCTCGTCCATGTCCGTATATGCCTTCAACTTGTTAAGAAGAATCTTTGCTCGATCTAGTCGCTTTTCTTTTTGGAGGTCTGTTAGGCACCGACAAGTTTGCATTTTGAGAGATGACAATTTCAAATCTGTCTTAACAGTGTTTCTCATCATCTTGTCACTCACATTCATATCACAGGCCATTCCCATCATGAATCTCTTTGGAGGAGGAGGAGGGGACGCACAATGCTGTGGAAACTACAGAGAAATAAAGCTAATGAGCCACACAATAAAGATATGGGAAAGAATTATTGAAGCCAGGCTATGAGATAGAGTAGAGATTAGTAAACAGCAATATGGATTTATGCCAGGAAAGGGAACCACCAATGCCATGTTTGCTTTAAGAATGTTAATAGAAAAGTACAGGGAAGGTCAAAGAGAGCTACATTGTGTATTTGTGGACCTAGAGAAAGCTTATGACAAGGTTCTGCCAAAACAGCTGTGGTACTGTATGAGAAAATCTGGAATAGTGAAAAAGTATGTGCAACTTGTACAGGATATGTATGAGGGAAGCAAAACAGTGGTGAGGTGTGCAGTAGGAACTACAGAAAGTTTCAAGGTCAAGGTTGGACTGCACCAGGGATCAGTGTTAAGTCCATTTCTGTTTGCGGTGATAATGGACAGGCTAACAGATAAAGTAACAAGAGAACCACCATGGATGATGCTATTTGCTGATGATATTGTAATTTGCAAGGAGACCAGAGAAGAAGTGGAGTGGAAACTAGAATCCTGGAGGTATGCATTGGAAAGAAGAGAGTTGAAAGTAAGTAGGTTAAAGACTGAATATCTTTGCATAAATGGAGGAAATGACAATAAAACAGTGAAGATGGAGGACACAAAAGTGCCAAGAGTAAAGAAATTTAAGTATTTGAGATCAACGGTGCAAGAAAGTGACAGTTGTGAGAGGGAGTGCAGGCAGAATGGAACAGATGGAGAAGAGTATCAGGAGTAATCTGTGACAGGAGGTTACCAGCTAGAGTAAAAGGAAAAGTGTACAGTTCAGTGGTAAAACCGGCAATGATGTATGGACTTGAGACGCTGGCAGTCACAAAGAAACAAGTGGAAGAGATGGAAGTCACAGAGATGAAAATATTAAGGTTTGCTATGGAAGTGACAAGAAAAGACAAGATTAGAAATGAATACATCAGGGGAACAGTTAAGGTAGAACAGTTAGGAATGAAGATGAGAGAGGGCAGACTGAGGTGGTATGGACAGTCATGAGGAGAGACAAAAAGTATGTAGGAAAAAAGATGATGAAAATGGAGTTACCAGGAAAGAGGAAAAGAGGCAGACCAAAAAGATTTTTAAATCTAATGAAAAAAGATATGGGAGAAGTTGGTGTGAAGGAGATGAACATTGAAGACAGAACGGTTTGGAGGCAGATAATACGCTGTTGCTACCCCTGATTGAAGGGAAAGGCTGAAAGGAGAACAAGGTATTAAAAAAAATGCAATTTTACAAAGTTTGTATAAGGCTTACATAGTACTAGCATTGCACACAAAACTTAATTTTAATAAAAAAATTTTATATTTTAATTTTCAAAATTTTCAATTAATCCAAATTAAAAGGATTTCATGTGCAATTTTACTTACCTCACTTTCAAATGTAAAGTATGATGCAACCCTGTGCACAATAAATTGAGCTGTGGAGTATTTTACAATGGTAGCATGTTTATTGAGCATTTGTAAATTAACAGAATTAGAGCTATTGACAAGTAAGTCCAAAGGCCACACCCTTGGAACTTTAAAAACAAACATTCTTCTTCTTATGAAATGAAACATATCAGGACAGGCAGTAGTAATAACTAAAGAGCGATCTACAAAACATATATTAAACCAAATCATGACAGATGTGGTTGAAAAAACACATACTATTTTACGTATATATGCAGATGAACCCAGTTAATTGCATAGTCAATTTTCCAAGCTTTGTTATGCAATTAACTGGATAATGCATTTATCCAGAAGTAGTAAAAACATCCCTTTTTAATCATAATGGCTGCTGAATTGGGTCAGTATGTGTACCAATTCCTGAGAGGCATTTCAGAATAAACTCATTATAGCATTACCAAGGAGTTGTAGAAATTTCTATATTCTATAATATCTATAAATCCCAGTGGCATTATGCTTGGTTTCTTCATTGCTTTAAAAAGCAAAGCAAATGGCTGTCTGGTTGCTTACATAAGATCTTGTTTCCACTACCAGCATTTAATAGCAGCATTTTTTGTTTGTGGGTATACAAATGTAATGTACATACATAACAATAGAATATTCTTTGTTTGTTCTATTGATCTTTTTAACTTTGCTTAATGCTTGCTTAGATTTTAAGAGTAGAAGATCAATAAAAAACAAAGATTCTACTTTGAATTTAATAACTTTTTATTTTGCTTAGCACTCACTAAAATTTTAGGTGTGGAAAGATCAATAAAAGAAACAAAGAATTGCTTCATTCTATGCTTGCAGTGGAAAGAAGCTCTTAAGGTCTATGTTTGCTTGCATGAAGTTGTTACACTTTGTTTATACTATTCTGATAATGTGAGTGACATAAAACCAAAAAAAAGATCAGTGCACATGTTCTTTTCAATTAGTTATAAATGTTGAAACTCTGTTTTTTCAAGCAGAAGATGATGAATGTTTTAAAATGCACAGTAGTGCTTGAGCAACTTTGATCTCATATTGTCTTGTATCAACTACTGTCTACTCATAAATGTATAGCAAGAGCTTGTGCATTTGTGCTCACAATGCGTTTTTAATCAGCAATTACTTTTATTGATATGCAGGAATGGTCGGTTAATCAAAGATATAGCTATGAATTTCTATTCCTTCAACCAGATTATGCAATTAATTGATATATGATTAACCAAAGTGTTTTCTTAGCAAATGAGTGGTTTTAAATTTCTGATCCTTATGCGAAAAGCAGATTATGCAACTATTTTGAATGCAAATATCTGGATTTGTTACTATAATGAAATAATGTTGTTTGTGACCAGAAAAAAACACAAAATAAAAATTAAATAAATAGATAATGCCAATAATTTTAATTAATATTACTTACTGTAATTTTCAGATGAGAAAGCAATTTTTTGTTTAATTACTTTTGACTGCAATGACAATATATATAAATCTGTAAAAGAATCAAAGAACAAACCAATGACATTTGATAATAAAGTGATATTATACAGTGACACTGTTTGTGAATGTTTCTTAATGTTGACAGAGTTCACACAACATGATATTCTACCAAGCCAAATATCTCCATTGCTGGTCATCAAAGCAACTTTGTTTCCTTTCCTTTCTGATATAAACTGTTTGATTGCATAGCCATCAAAATATGGTGATGGAGATGGTTCCAATTCAATTAAAACAACAAATAATAAGGAAGATTCCAATGTATATACTAACAACACATTTCCCCATATATATACACAATTGCTTGCCACACTCACATCAGTTATATCTTTGATTGAAATTTGATCTCCTGCAATAGAGTTTGGAAAAATATTTAACCTCTTTTTATTCATTTACTTAGCATATAATTGACTTAATAATTATATTGTTGTCAGTAAACTATTGATATAAATACCAACAAAAAACACTTGTGTTGTAACTACAGCAGTGGTTCTTTTTTTTCATTATTTTTTCATACTAGTTTATCATTTTCTCCCTTTCAAAGCTTTCCATTCTTTCCCATAAAATACACAGTCTACATAAAATCTTATAAAACATTTTAAATTGCTTGAAACATCAATGTATCATAACATATACATGCAACACCTGTTTAATTATCTACAGAACTTTCGAAATTGTTAATTAGACGAAAAACTCTGAATTGATTGATAACATATTACTTAGAACATTGATGCAAATTTCTATGCTTGGCAGCATTCTCAAATTGGCAGAACAAAATTGATGACAAATTTGACCAACATGGTGCCAGTTCAACTCCTACTCTAATTGTTGTTGTATCAAAGGCATATTTCTTTGCTTGGCAGTTTTAGAAACCATTTCTAAGTTTTATTCATATCATTTCATAAAACCATCAAACATATAAAAAAGGTTGTCTGGTAAGTTAAAAAATAAATTGAATGATGGTAATGAAGATTGAACAAAAGGTCTACTTTAAAAAAATGAACTTTTTGTTTTTATGCAAAAAACAAAATGCTTCTAGCCAAGTTGTTTTGATGGATTTTGAGTCATTAGACCTTTGCACATTCTTTTTTTTCCTTTAAAAAATCACTGCAGGTATAAGGCATCAGTATTCAAGTGACAAAACACCTTTTTAATTTAAGCTAGTTAACAATACCTAGAGTTGCTAAACTAACTTAACTCAAATTAAAAAATTCAGAAAAAATTGACTATCATCAATCTAAATAATTGAAATTGATGAAAAAACCGTTTGGCAACATTACTGTTAAACCAAGTTTTTTAATTTACCTCATGGGCATGCCATTGCTTTCTTAAAAAAACCACTCATGATTGCAATGCACCACAAAATTCATGTTTAGTTTTGCTTATTTATTTAACTTTTTCTGCAAAGTGTGGAAACATATAATGATATAATTTATTAGCCCCCACGAAGTTCTTATCGTTTACATGCATTAAAGTTTACTGAATTCAAATTAACAACAATATTAATTAGGTTATAATGATATATACAAAAAGCAAATATATATCAAGATAGTAAACAAAATCAAATGGTATATATCAAGATCAAAATTAATACACAAGGTGTCCATAATTATTGTTACAATTTTCAAAGTTTGTTAAAATTTTATTTTTTGAGTTACTTTCATTTAATTTGTTTTATAGTGAAGGAAAATGCTTCAAGTTTTTTCTTTCTTAACAGGTACTTGTGGAAATAGTTAGGTTTAATATTATGATTTATTTAGTGATTAAGCAGAATATTTTTAAATTTAGTAGCAAATGTAGAGTTTATGGAAATGATCACTATGCAGAAAAAAACCCAGTGTGCTTCCTGGTTTATAGAGACCAAGCCAGACATCCAAGCACAGTGAAACTATAGACCAGGGGTGCACAACTTTTTCATTACTGCCAGCTGCAAAACATCCTATAAATGCATTAACAGCTGCCACTAGTTAAAGTCATTTTTTACGAATTTATGTTTTAAGCCTTACAATTTAATTGCCGTAAATGCTGTCTTCACTACTCATGCTAAACATTAAAAAAAGTCAAATTTTCAAGTTTGGAGAATTTATTCAATCATAAATCACGAAATTGTACTTAATGACCTTCTTGATCTTGCACCTCCTCAGATAAACTTGCAAAGTTAGGTGGCTTGCTGGATATCATGAGTCATAGTCGACATTCCAGATTGCTGTCTGACAATCAAGTTTGGTATTTGTTTTTCAAATATTTCATTCTTGAAAATCCTGCTTTGCACATGTAAGTGCTTCCAAAAAGAACAAGAGTTTTTCCAGCCAATTCTTGTAGATTCTAATATTTAACAACTCCTCTCCATATATCTAGCAGATCTTCTTCATTTTAAAATCTTTTGACAAACTGTTTGTCATTCTTCAACTCAACAAGTTCCCTTTGAAGATTCAATGGTGCAGTTTCAGTTTTGACCAGATGCGGATAAGCAACTAGCCTTGTTGTATCAGAAATCCTCAAAGTCTTGGAAACGATAAAAAAATTCCACCAAAACGTTATCAAAAACACTTGAGAAAATAATGAAAATATCATCCACTTGAATTTCTTTGCTGTCAATCAGAGCCTTCACCTGCGAAAAGTGGAAAAAGTTACACTGATGCAGACAACTTTTGAGGAGACAACATTTGCAACAAAAATCTTGTATTTTTTTGAACACAAGACAAACTGTTGTTGCCTTTGACTGCAGACTTTGATTCAGAAGTTAACCTGGGTAAAAAAATCCAACAGAAAACCAAGCAACACGAGAAAGTCTTTGTCAAGCAAGATACACTCCTTGTTTTTGGTTGAATTGTATTTTATTATTTCCTTTGGCAATTGCAGTACATGGCGGGAAGTTTCTCTTATAGACAACCAACAGATGCTTCACTTGAGCATAAAATTTCTCGAAATTGTCGATGATACAAAGCATTTGTGCAAATAAACAAGATAATGCAATTCACATCCTTCAGAATGGTATTTAAAGCAACGGATTTGGCACATAGTGCTTCCTGGTTGATAATGTAGTGAAGGTTGATGAGTTCTTTATTGTCATATTTGTTGGAGATGTAATCTTAAAATCTGGTAGCAAATCCCTGTTGGTTACCTGTCATGGCAGGCACACGATCCGTGCAAATGCCCTGAAGGTTTTTCAGATCTAATCCAGTGCAAATGCAGGCATTCTTTACTGCAATAAATATGTCTTTTCCATGGGTGCGAGTAGCCAGTGTTTCCATGGAAAGGAAATTCTCACACAATTCAAATCTAGAAGAAAGACAACAAACAAAGATTAACAATTGCATGGAGTCATTGATATCTGTTGATTCATGAACAGCAAGTGAAAATAAACTTTCTTTCTTGTTTATCTTTGCATCACTTTAATCAATGCATGGCTGCCACAACATGAATTTTGAAGTACAATTTCACAGCCACAAAAAAATCCTTTTATGGCCACGGGTTGTGCATCCCTGCTATAGATGCAAGTATGGAAAAAAGTCACCTGCATGACCTACCATTCAAGCAGGCATAAAAAGTTTATGGAGACTGGTAGTGTGCTACAGAGAAAGGGAGCTGGCTGACTTCAAATATAAGAAATTGAATCTGTGTGAGCAGCATATACGAAAAGCCCTAGAAAGTTCATTTGCAAGGCTTCTACACAGTTACAGATCTCATGCTCCACTATTCACAAAGTTTTGCATAGAAACTTGCAACTTTATGTATATAAAGTGCAGTTACTGTAAGTCTTTAAGCCAGAAGATAAGCCGTGACAAAAAGAATTTGCAGTGACAATGCTGGACAGGTTAGATTCAGACCCAGGGTTTTTAAAACGTGTTTGCTTGAGTGACAACCAGTTTCTGGATTACTAAACAGACACAATTTGGGAATATGGGGCTCAGAAAATCTGCATGATACCTGTGAGCTTAAACAGGACTCCCCTAAACTAAACATGTGGTGTGAAATCATGCATGATAAAATTATTGATCTGTTTTTTTTTGCTGAGAAATCAATCACAGATTAAATTTACCTCAATGTTTTGACAGAATACATGTCACCACAGCTTGAACAGTATCAACCACAAGTTATTTTTTAGCAGGATGGTGCACCACTTCACTGGGGCCTTAAAGTTTATCAATTTTTGAATGAAACATTTCCAGACAGGTGGATTGGACATGATGGTCCCATACCATGGCAGCCACGTTCCCTTGATATTACACTGCTAGATTTTTTTCCTGTGGGGCTATGTAAAAAATATCGTTTACCAAACCAAAGTCAGAGACATTAATGATTTGCAACATTAAATAATTGAAGCAATTGATACAGTTACTGTAGATATTTTAGCAAGAACATGGCAAAAAATTGAATATTGGTTGGACATTGTACATGCAACTGTAAGTGTACATGTAGAGGTGTACTAAAGCATCTAACATAAGCTTGAAGTATTTCCCTTTACTATAAAATAAACTGATTGAAAATATTTTAACAAATAAGATTATGGTGAATTTTTGAAATTGTAACAATAATTTGTGGACACCCTGTATATTTAGATTGAAATTTGGCAATTTTTTAATTGGAAGATGCCAGATTACAGATAGTAAACATTTGCATTACTTATCATTAAAATTGTACCAATTTAAAAACCTAATTCAGAAAAATAATAAGAAAAACTGTTATAAAAATCATATCAAACATACCATTTTGATGATACTCATGTTTCAGCAAAACATAATTTAATGCTATAGGAGAATAAGAAGAGGGTAATCTATCATAAAATCTAGTAAGTTGGTTCCATTTTCCAGTTTTGAAATCTACACAAAAATAAACAAAATTAGTTTTGAAGTATTGAATTTTTATAAAATGAGAATCAATAAAGACACTAGAATATAAAGCTTCAGTTATACCTTAAAAACATATTTTTAGTTTTAGGCCAAGCATATATCTAATGTAAATTACCATTTATTTACTGAATTGAGCCAAACATCTATGTAGTGAACAAAATAGAATTCAATTAACAAACAATGTGTTCAGCATATATTTTAGCTGTATACTAACCTAAATAGAACTATAGCTGTAAAATCCAACAAAATAAATATCCCATTATAGAATTTTGATATAGACTCTTATTGATTATATTGTTGGAAAAAAAGCACAAAAAAATTCAATCAAAAATGTAATTTAAAAATGCTTTCAGCCTCTAAGCCTTTTAAAAAAAACAATTTTACTTTAAATAACATTGTGTATTGTATAGTGAAGATTAACTTAAAGCAATTAACAATGTAAAGCAAATTGTTAAACATAGCTATATGTAGAATGATAAATAAATAACACTTAAAAATAATAATTAAAAAAATTTTTTTAATAGGTCTAATTTATTAAAAAATTCAATGGATCAGTTAATCCTATTAGATGATTTTATGATAATTGTTTGTAAGACAATTTAATTCTTATTTTTGGGAAACTTGAAAAAATTTTTCATTCTTCCAATTTCTAAATTGAATGAAAATGACTTGTATGTAGTCAAAATCAATTTAAAATTAAATAAATAAAAAGCATTTAACAAGTAAAAGACTGATTCTCATGTATAAAAAATTAATTGAAAAAAATTTTTACAGAAGAGAAAAACTATTTGAAAAGAATTGATAATACAGTATAAAAATAAACCAATGTTAAATTTTTTAATTAATAATAATTTTGATACAACAATCAAATTTTAACCTTTTTTTATTTCAAAATAATTCAAGTTTATATTAATTGAAGAAAAAACATTGCAGCAAACTATGCAATTATTTGTTGCACTTAATCCCAAGAGTTAAAATCCAAATGCTCTTTACCTTTTGTGCTTATACAACAAGTTTGCATTACATGAACACATAAACTAATAAATGTCAATTAAGCAACTTTAATAAAAGATTTAATAAAAGAGGTAAAGATTAACATTAAAAAAAAATAAACGGAGCAGAAACTTAAGTGCAAATAAAAACAAAAAGTCTAGATAAAATGTTATTGAAAATGATGTGGTGAAAAAACCATGTAGAAAGAAAGCACAAAAAAGTAGAGGTCAAAGTGGAGTTACTTCTAATCTACTTAAACAACATGAAAAAGTATAAAAAGATTTTAAAATGTGGCAAATGGTTTGTTAACCACTAAAAAACCAAGTTTTTTTAAGTTGGGGAAAAATAAAAGCTACTAGTTTTTAGTTGTATTTCAGAATGATTTAATTTAGCTCCTATGTAGAAGTGTCTTAATGCAAAAAAACTAAGACCAATTGGACACACTTGTTGTTAAATTTTATAACTTTTTTATGTGACAAGTCATCGTAAACAGCATTAAGAGTTTAAATGGAAATACAATTTAGGGTGAGAGTTTACTTTTTCAACCATACCACAATTACATATAGCAACACATATATATTCTTACTAAAATAAAACAAAAAGAAACCATAACCATAAACATTTTCAGTTTACATTAGCCCTCTTCAGATGAATAAAATTTTAAGAAACTTTGCTTTACAATTTAAAGATTGAGATGAATTACTTAATTATGTAGTTGTTTATCTAATTTTCACACAGGTTTTTATAAAAGAAATTGTTGGATAATTGATCTAAAAATGCAAATGCAAAATAATAACTGTAATATTGATACACCACGCAAAATCCAAATAACAATCTAAAAGATATTTAACAAAAACAATCCATTTACAAATAATTGTCAATTAAGTCCAGGGTTATCTTTCTTGATTAATAAGTTTTGTGAATTTTAGTATCAAAATTAGAATTATGTTTTTTAATTATCTATTCAATTTTTTCTATTCAATTTCAATTTATTCCAACGCTTTATAACGCTTTATAAGTTCAATAAACACATGTCACATTTGTTGATTTGACAAAAAAAAGAAAAAAGAAAACAATCAAAAAAGATATGACATAAGTGTCAAACAATTGAAACAGCGAAAGATCATTTGATCACCAAGTCCAGCTGCCTCAGAGGTGTTTATTATTTTAGATTGACTGAATTATTAAGTTTTTTGTTTAGGTTCATAAAAAAAAGAAAAACAATACTAAAAAAAAAAAAAAATTTAAGAACATAAAAAAAAGGAAAAAAAAGAAAAAGAGAAACACAAGAAATATACAAAAATTTAATTACCAAAAAAAAAAAAAAAAAGATAAAATTGAGCATAAATCATTTGCGTGCAGGTCAAGGATTATCATTATTTTATATCTTTTAAACACTTTAATAATTAACCTGAAAAAAAAGTGTCGTGCCTCAAAATTGCAGTAAAGTTAGGAAGGCGCCATATGATAACAGAAAACAACTACAGTTAACAAATTGCAGAGAATGTTTATTCTTATCATTGATTTACAATTTTCATTGATTATTAATTTTTCCTTTTCCTCTTTAAAATTATATTAGTATAATTCTTTTACCCAAGAATGTACTATACAGCAAGTGAACATTTGATTATAATGCATACACTAATATATATATTGTAAACTATGATGGCTCTAAAATGTAGATGAAGCTAGATGATTTTTTAATTTTTTAGAAAAATTTTTGTAGGAAAATTTTTTTATGTTTTCTGGGATTTCTGACCACAATTTAGCTCCTGTATAACTAATAAGTTTTTGGCTTTGTTGCAATCGATATCGCGGTAAAAAATAGTTTTGTTGTTTAGAGAGCCTAGTAGGGTAGCTATGTATTGATTGTATTGATGTAAAGTACGTATTTAATAAAAGACGTTGGGAGTTGATTGGCATTATAGCGAAACATGAATTTTCCGATTTCTAATTTGTATATTTGTTCAATGTTTAGTAAGTTAGTTTGAAAATTCTCTTTTTCTTGAATCATTTTAATAATTCTATTATGTACCTTGTTGAGTGGTAACAAGTTGGTTTTGTTTGCATTTCCCCAAGCTAATATGCCATATTGTAATTGTGAGTATGCCATGCAGTAATAAACATTTAGTAGAGTTTTGGAATTTACTAGTGGTTTTATAGTTCTGAGAATTCCACAAACTTGTGCTAATTTCTTACAAAGAAATTGAATATGATTTGTCCATTTTAATTTTTCGTCCAGCACTACTCCTAAGTATTTAAAGGATTTTACCTGCTCTAGTTTAATTGAATTTGTCAATGAAATTTGGAAGGTAATATTGTCATCAATTTTTTTATTAGAAGGTTTAAAAAGCATATATTTACATTTGTCATAATTTAGCTTCAGTTTGTTTAAATTCATCCATTGGGAAACTTTATTTATTTCCATATTTACTTTTTTGTTTAAAAGTTTCAGATTAGAGTCAGTCATAATTAAACAAGTGTCATCTGCAAATAATCTTGTCGAAAAGTTAGAGATTAGTGGGAGATCATTTATATAAATCAAAAATAGTAGAGGACCTAATGTTGAACCTTGAGGAACCCCTGTATTTAATACATTTGGCTGAGATATGATGTTGTGTAAGACAGTAAATTGTATTCTGTTTGTTAGATAATCAGATAATAATTCATGCATGTTTCCTCTTATGCCATATTTGTGTAATTTGTTGAGTAGAATTGAGTGATTGACAGTGTCAAATGCTTTTTTTAAATCCAAGAAGACTGCACAAGTATACTTTTTTTGCTCAATACTGTGTAAAATCTTATTGTAAATGTCTGTTACAGCTAAAGTTGTAGAATGTCCTTGTTGGAACCCAAATTGGTCATGGCTTAGAATATTTTTAGAAGTAAAGTATTTATAAAGTCTTTTGTATATACATTTTTCAAAAATTTTTGAAAATGAAGATAGTATAGAAATGGGACGATAGTTGGTTGTTAAAGAATGAGATCCATTTTTGTGTATAGGTACTATTTTAGCTGTTTTTAATTCTTGGGGAAATTTTCCTAATCTTATATGATTATTAAAGATTTCAGCAAGGAATGGAGAAATGATGTCACCAACATATTTGAGAAATTTATTCTGAATTTTGTCAATTCCAGGTGATTTTTTATTGTCCAGTTTACCAATTTGAATCATAATTTCATTGGATGTAATAGGAGTAAAGAAAAAGGATTTCTTGTGTTGTGAAATTATGGAACTTGGATTATTTGATGTTGTACATAGAGGAATAGTTTTACTAATATTTTGTCCAATATTAGAGAAAAAGTTATTAAATTCATTGCAAATTTCTTGTTGCTCAGTTATTTGGTTGCCTTTTTGGTCAACAATTTTTGTAGGTGTATGAGAATTTAAATGTTTTTTACCAATTACTTCATTTACAACTTTCCATTGTTTACGAATATCATTTTTTGTTGTCTCAAGTTTTTCAGTATAATAAGAGATTTTTGCAGCATTTTTAATTTTTGTAAGTTTGTTACAATATTGTTTATATTTTTTAATTAATAGAGAATCACATGATTTGTAGCATTTTTTAAACATTTTATTTTTAGTTTTAATTGATTTGATAATACCAGATGTTAACCATGGTTTATTTATGAATCTTAAATCTTTGCGGGAGGATTGCCTTAAAGGTGCATGGGAATTCAGAAGATTACAGAAAATTTCAGCAAAATTTTGATAGAGAAAATTTTGGTTGTCATGTAATGTTTTAATGTAACTTTTATTGAGTTTCTCAAACATTTCTTCTCTGTATGTGTCAATGTTAAAATTTTTTATGTCCCTGTACACGTGGTTTTGCTGTTTTTGTGTAATAATGTCTTTAAATACAATATAAACTGGAAGATGATCTGATACTTCGTATATAAGAATTCCAACTGGTACATTGTTAAGTAAGTTGTTAGTGTAGATATGATCAATAAGTGTGGCTGAGGTGTTTGTTAATCTTGTAGGTTTATCAATAGCTAAGACAGCCCCTGCACTGTATAGTTCATTCATATAGTTACTAGTTTGAATATTGCTTTCCCATTTTAAAAGATCAATATTGATGTCCCCACAAATAGTATATTTATAAGAAGAAATAGCTTTTAGTACGCTACATAATTTATCTTGAAATAAATCAACATTACAATAGGAATGTCTGTAAATAACCGAAATAATCATATTTTTTTTGTTTGGAGGGGTGATAATTTCAATCCATAAATTTTCGCACCCTTCTAAGTCAATAAATAGATCTTCTCTTATTAAATATTTTATGTTGCTATGTACATATAATCCCACTCCTCCAGCCTGAGTAATTGAATCGTTATGTAGGAATGAGTAGTTATTTAGGTTCACATTGCATACTTTGCTTGATTTCAGTTTGGTTTCCGAAATAGCTATTATTTTGGGCAATGCATTACAGCAAAATAAAAAATCTTCGATTTTATGAAGATTTTTAGGTAAGGATCTCATGTTAAAATGTATTAAACTTAAATCAAATTCAGATTTATTTTGCTTAAGTAATTTACTGAATGAATGCAAGCTTGTATAGTTGCAGTGGTTTTGTACATATTCATGGTTGTAGATGTTATCTGATACTTCAAGATTGGCAAATTTTACATTATCAATTAATTGTTCCAAATTAGAATCAATATCTTTGAACATATTAATAAAATCACAATCACTTAAGCTAGTGAATGGAAATACATGTACATAGCAAACTTTACAGTAAAATATCATTGTGTCAGACATAGAGCAACTGTTTTTTTTTAGGATTTAAATCTGTGCATTTGTAATGAAATTTATTTTGGCAATTGTCACATTCTATGCAATTTTGGTTTTTACGACATCTTTTTTTACAGACCGTACATGTTGGTGCTAATATTTTTGTCATCTGGATTACGAATCACATTGAGATTATATATGCTGCACAATAATAATATATGTATGGCAAAGTAAAAATAGCACTTACTAATAGTGTTCTTCAGTCATTTAATATTTTGTAAGTCTTCATCAGTTCTGATGATGAAAGTTTGAGTATTATCATCTTTTTTTGTGAAAATGGTTCCATTTTTGGTCCAGATGTATTTCCATTGATGTTCTTTTTTCAGTTTGTTTGCTTCAAAGAACAGAGATTTTGTTTGGGGATTTAAATTTTCATTAATGTAAAAATGGTGTGAGCTATTAAATCCAAGATCTTTGACAGTAAATTTGTATGCTTTTTTGCGATTTTCAAAAATGCTATTTCTTGTTTCTCTTGTTTTGAATCGGACAATAATTGATCGGTTTTCTTTGAAGTTACTTTTGTCTTTTGTTTCTCTACCAAGTCTATGAACGAGATCTAAATCTTCCATCTTTATATTATCTTTGACTTTTTGAAGAACATCGACAGCAATTTTTTTAATATTTTCATTTGGGATATATGGAATCCCTTGTATTTCCAAATTCTGTCTTCTTCCATATAAATCAAGGTTATTAACCTGTTTTTCTAGAAGAGATACTTTATCTTGTAAAAATTTATTCTTTTTCAGAATTTCAATATTTTCTTTCTTTATTATCTCATAGTCTTGCTTCATTGTTTCAAAATTTTGATTCAATAAGTTCATTGAATTTTTGATATCCTTTAGTTCCTTAAGAATTGCTTCAATTTTTGCCATTGTATTATAAAATTTAGAAAAATTTTTAATTATTTTTAAAACTTATTCAAATAGAATTCAAATTCAAATTCAATTCAAATAGATTACAGGTAGTTTTTTTGGGAGAAAAATAGCGAAAATAGAGATCAAATCGAAGTGACGACCGTTTTTTTTTAAATATAACCTGGTTTTCCAGTAAAAATTTTAATATAAATTTCTAAACTAAATTATTTTTGAAAACCTTATTCAAATAGCTCTTAAATGAATCTAGGTTGAATTTGGTATTAGCACAAATATTGCAACACATAATGCAATCTTTAACAGAGCTTTCAGTTTTCAAAGGAAAGCCCAAGTGTAATGACAGGTTGACATATCTATGTAAGTCAAGCTCAAATCACATCAACAACAAAAATGATATGCAATATTTGAGCACAGTGCAGGAGGTACATGAGTCTTCAATTGAAAATACTGTGGTTTTATAGACAGGATTTATTTTTACAGTTAGTCTAAGTTTAGAATTAATAACGTTTTGTAATTTATTGATAAACCACCAGGAGTCATAGCCGAAATATGGATTATTAAGATTATAAATATGATCACTACATACAGAATAGAAATGTGAAAAATTTTAAAACTTTTGGAAACATTTTTCCAAAAACCAAAGTGGGTAACCATTAGACACAAACACATTTCTTACTACAGTGCATTCAGAAAGTCACTGTGCACCTTTCATTGTCTGCTTTATTTTTAGATAATCAGCGTTTTTCGTTTGATCTTTTTCAGCGTTTTTTGGTCGTTTCTCGTATTTCGTCTTTCATTTTTTTTAAATGCACTTTTCGAGCACTTTTTAAATTTTTCTTTTTCTTTTTTCTTTTTAATTCAATGTAATCATTGACGAAAGTCAATTTATTGCGAATTTAAATCCAATTTAAAATGGTTTTGTCAACGGAGGAGAGAATATTTTTGATTGAACATGTCTTTCGTGCGAATGGTGAATACACAAAAGCAGTGAAGGAAAAATTTGCCAAAAAGTTTCCCGGAACAGCATTACCTCATCGAAATGCAGTTCGAGCGTTATTGAACAAGTTCAGAGAAACTGGATTCATCGAGTGTTCGAAAACTTGAAACGTCGAATTAACGTTTGTATTCACGAACTTGGTGGGCATTTCCAGCAGTTGTTGTGACTCTATTTTTGTTATTTTTAATAAATTAAGAGACGGTCATTGTTCTTCACATAAAATTGACAATTCAAAATATTTTGTTATTGATTTTTCGAACACAGGATATCGTTCTTGTTTTAAAATTCCAGGTGCACAGTTACTTTTTGAACGCACTGTACAACAACTTCATTAAAAAATTGAAAATTATTGGAATATTTTAATTTAGCTCTATATAATAAACAAAGTATTAATCCGGATTTCCATTTTTTAGGGCAATTTGCATTGTAATTTAAAAGTAAACCAGTATGTATAGGTTTGCACCATATCCACGTGTCAATATTATCAGTATTAATCTTAATACAAACATCTAAAAATGAAATACATGTAATGCAGACACCATCATGCTGATTTTATGAAGTCTAGTGCAAAGCATATATTCATCATTGCATTCTAATCTGCAAACCTTATCTGCTTGCTGCACAGTACATTCGGTGTTCAGTTTGCAAATGTCATTTTTTCAAGCTTAAGTTTTGTATTTTTGATTTCATTGTTCTTCCTTTGATCTTTGCAAAATGGCCATTGGCTGATTGTACAGTAAAATCAAGATTATTACCACTTACATTGTGTAATTAATTGCCAACATGTTACTGGGAAATTGCCTAGCATACAACCTGATACTGCATGATTTTTACTTAGAAAAAAAATTTTTCCTCAACTAAGATAATAAGTAAATTTACTCTATTTGTAATCAAATTGGTGACACACTCAGTTGGCCAGTTTGTCCATCAACACTTGAGATTGAAACTGCTCAAGGATAAAATCTTTGTCTATATTAGAGTAGTTTTGTATAATTGTGTGTTAAAGTTATTGCTTCTTTTTGATGACAAATTTATAACTGAGACTCTCTGTAATAAATGAAATTGATATTTGACTCAAATGTCAATGAACTCACAACAGTCTGATAAAATTTTAGAACCACTAATGTAAACACTGCTACCAGGAATAACTTTTCAAAACTCTATAAATGTATCTTTTCTAAAACATAACCAAAACACTAGTTTTAATTTAAAGAAAAGTATACTGTATTTTTTAAAAGCCAAACTAAAATCATGATATTTTTTTCCATTTTATTGGGGGTATTTTATCAAAGTATTACTTTTTACATTTATTAAAAGTCATAAGTAACGTCATTAATTTTTTGTAGCAAGTTTCCACCTCTAAAGTATTGCAATTTTAAACTTAAGAAAATGAGTTACATTAGAAAACATGATTATAAACAAATATGTTTCTTTTCATAAAAGTAAAACAAAGTATAGTTAAGTAAAAAATATAAGAAACTGACCTACTAAACTTTTATAAAGAACCAATATAAACTCATTGCTTGGTGAACTTTTTACAAGAACATAAATATTGCAACACTGTGTAGCAAAGGTATGACACACAATAAAGCATTGTGGTAATGACAAAAAAGTACAGATAGAGGCATTGTTTTCATCTTTTATTTCAACCAATTTTATTTTCACATCGGTTTCTGCAAAAATGTTATTAAAGCCTGAAATTAATAAATTAAAAATAATAAAAAAACTACTTAATAAAGTAAGCCATAGGTCAGCAGAGGTCAGGGGTCAACAACCCTTGAGATGTGCTCCACGTGCCAAAAAATTTGACATATTTGTGATGTTTCGATTTTTAAAAATTCATTTAAATTTGCTCAAATGCTGAGCTGTTTTATGCAGAAAATGTTTTGGCAGTTACAACCTTCTATGATTGGGTAACACAGTGCACCTTTAATGATTGGGCAACACTGTGGGTTTGTTAATTTTGTTGAAAAAAGGAATGGCATGCTGTGATGAAGTTCCACTGCATTTTAATTAATACAGTCTTTGTTTGGAAATTTTAAGTTCAGCTTTCAATAACATAATTGCAACAAAAATAGTAAATTTTCTTGCTGCATGTTCTGCAACAATGCACAGACAGTTTTGGTCTCTGTTTGAAGAGATTAGGTAGAGCACATGCCATGACATACCTCTATAGATTTTTATTGGTTTGGCCAATATTCTCTTTTTTAATTAAACAAGACAGCAGAAAAGACTTAGACTTGTTTGTTTTTGAATGGATTGAAATGGTGCTTCCAAGATACAGATGATAGATTATAAAGATATTTATCAAGATAAATAAATTCATCAAGTTTCAAAAATTAATAGAAACCAATAAAAACAAACAAAAGACCATAATTTTCTAATGTTGAAAATCTTCACTAAAAGAATTTAGCTGCCTAAAGAAAGTGGCAACAGTTTTGTAGTTGGCATGTGAATCCACCTATTTGTGTAAACAAATATTTCCTCATATAAAACTTATTCTTAATCCCTGATGTAGCTGACTTCAGTAGATCATTCAGAAGCATGTATTTAAATAGTGTCATCCAATATTCAAATATAGTACAGGCATTACAGAGTTGAGCAAAGAGAAACAAAGACAAGGATCTCAATGAAGTTATTCTTATAACTGCATTTGATATCAATAAGCATTTAATAATAATTATGTTGATTTACAAATTGATCTGCTTTTTTTGTTCACTATTTTAATCAGAAAAATAACAGTACAAAACTGTTGCTCATAAAGCAATGAAGATAATTTGTAAATTGCAGTAATTTTAAAAATAGTTGGGGATGCACAGCTATCAACATTTAACAAAATTTAACAACTGTTACACTGCATTAAAAAGACTGCAATAGCTGAATAATAATAAGACTCTAATAACTAAAAAGACTGCAAAAAAACCACTGAAATAAGCAATATTTAAAAAAATAATAATAATTTATGCAATGGATGTAAACTTATTATTCATCATCATCATTGTTTGGAAGGGCATTCACTCTAAGTCAGACACAAACAGGACTGGGGGCAAGGCTTTATCCTTTTACTACCCCAGGCTGCTGTACAGTATCTCCTGTTTAAGTTCACAACTTGAATTTGAACAGCGAGTGTGAACTTGGCTGGTAGGTGCAAACTTAATATTTATACCTAAGCGATTATTACATAACATTGAACCTGTACAATTATCAGTTAAAGTGAAAACTCTTGTCATTTAAGCTAGTGTTTTGGGACTAATTGCTGCATTGACTTAAAATAAAATTTAATTTTAAGCAGGCAAAGTTAAAATTATTCACATAATAATGTCAGGAAAAATTAAGTGATTGAATGAGTCAAAAAGATTGGAAGTAATCTCTGAGTTGAATCAGCTAAATCTTTGTAGTAAACAAAGCACCACACGACAATACAGAGTGAGTGAAAATACTATTAAAAAAGTCTGGTTGAAGCTTGAAGATATTTGTAAGTGTTCTGTTCTGATGTCTGAAGAAGCAAAAAAGAAAACATTCAGAGCATCTGTGAGTAGGTTTACAGAGGTAAAAGATAAGTTATACCTGTGAATTGATAGCAAATGTTAAGCAAACCTGCCTGTTTCACCTTTCCTCGCCATTTGGAAACCAAAGAAAATTGCTGAAGAACTATTAATATTGCAGGATGACTTTAAAGCATCATGGTAGTGGTTTGGCCAATTTAGAAAACGCTGTGAAATACACAGCTCCTTCACTGTAAAGAAAAAGTGTATTGTTTTTCTTCATAGTGAAGGAGCAGAGGTGGATCAAGAAAATCCTGATTTTGTAACAGCTTTAGATAAGTTATATGCCATAATTTTTAAGTATGATCTCGAAAATGTATATGACATGGACAAAACAGGCTTATTTTTTTGGCTGCTGCCTAAATACACCTTGTTTATGCCATTTTAAGATGTTAGCAGCACACGAGGAAAGAAAAAAAAAACAAAGAAAGACTGTCACTTGTAGTTTGTGCAAATGCCACAGGAACGCACAAAATCCCATGCACATTAATTGGAAAACCCAAGTTTCCGACTTGCATTAAGAATCAAGAATGGCCTGTCAAGTACGTAAGTCAGAATAAAGCATGGATAGACATCTCCAAATGCTGGAAATGGTTTAAAGAAATGTTTTATTCTAATGTAAGAAAGAGAACAGGGCGCCCATTTTTTTATTTATGAATGGATAATGCTCCTGGTCATTTTCTAGCTTTTGAAATAACATTAAAGTGGTGTTTTTCCCACCCAACTGCACAAGCTGGAAACAACCTTGCAATATAGGAATTATGGCAGCATTATAAACATTTATATCTTAAAGATATTTTGGATTTCTACAAGCTGGATGAGAATTTAAAAGCTTGCAAAAAAGAGCAAGAAAAAAGATTTCCTAGAGGAGCAGTAGGTATGGATTTTCCTAGAGGAGCAGCAGCTTATGGTAACCCTGCTCATATGCTAGATGTGGCTAAATACATCAAGCTTGCTTGTGATATGACTTCTGATGCAACAATGAAGAATGTGTTTAACCAGGCTGAATTAGTAACTTTAAAAGGTGGAGCTCCTAAAGAAGTTGATATGATGGCTGATCTATTGTGCAGCTTCAAAGCATTGAATATTCTAATAGATGAAAGCACTCTAGATGAGTTTGTGTACATTGATGACGAAAACAGTTAAGATTTTTTACACGAGATTTTAGATTATGTCAAGGAGATGTTGGAAAGTATACAAGCAACAAATGATAATGAAGATAAAAACGTACACACTGTGGTCAAATCTTGCACACATAGTCCAGCACCAACAGAGAACAATGTCACTTTTTGAGGGTTTGAACACATATACAACAAAGTTCTTGAAGTTAAGGATCATTTATCGTGTCCCCTCAATGTGCAAGTTCAAGCAGGAAATTACTATAATGTGAGAAATACACTTAAGCTTTTTCAGCAAAAATTAAGGCAGGTTATTTTGGAAACAAAATGCAGAAGAAAACGAAATATGCATCAGTTGACAATTCATGACTTCTTTAAATCATGAATATTTTTATAACTTGGTCTGATTTGCTATAAATATCAATAAATTTTTTTAAAAGTTGAATCTTGATTTTTTAAAAAATTTTTGCGAACTTGATCGGGATGCAAACTTAAACGGGTGTGAACTTAACCGGGAGATTACTGTACTGTCCAAATCAGATGCTGGCAGTGATGTCATTAAGCCAGCATCAAGTTTTGCCATCCAAAACCATCAGACCTCGTGCTCCATGTGGTGTCTGATGTATAATGCATGCTATTAGAACAGGGTCTGCAGTTTGTTCAAAGGCACCACAGTTGCAATTTGGTGAAGGACCAAGACCCCATTTGTGCATGGATGAACAGAATTGCCCAACATCAGTCTGCAGGCAGTTGAGCCTAACCCAAACAGTTTGGGGCAAGCTTATTTCAACAAGCCTGGCACTGGTCCTGGGTATAAAAACACAGAGCCTGAAAGTATTCCCACAGTATTCCACATTCCATTTATGGTTTGTCCACTCAGATGTGCAGATGTCAAGTTTGGCAAGGTTGTCCAAAAGATTTTGCACAGCTGACACAAATGGCATCTAGATGTTAATTTCTCTTGTTGAGCATCTGAGGACCCACTGAAAAGACCATACAAGATATGATTAGGGTCCAGAGATCCACAATACGCCAAGGAGAATGTCGCTCTCAATTGGCAAAGCTCAGCTGGCTGGAT
The DNA here is from genome assembly GCA_963680785.1 of Diplosoma virens. Lineage (NCBI taxonomy): Eukaryota > Metazoa > Chordata > Ascidiacea > Aplousobranchia > Didemnidae > Diplosoma > Diplosoma virens. The sequence goes on along the minus strand of OY796894.1, from coordinate 37,175,389 downwards.
GCCTGAGAGTATGAGTAAGTGGTCCGTTGAAATGATACACAGGCATCCAGTGACTATGTGCAAGGCATCATTCAAGACACTCTGATGAGGCAAGTGTGACACTGCAACACCAGACTCACCTGTTGAGTAGACCAGGAATAAGGCACCAATGCATAATGTTTCAGCACCAACACCCCATCTTGAGACCACAAGTCACCTCAACAGTGCAATGTGTAAAGATAGTTTTTTCTGCAATGTCACTAGATGGTAATGAAATGTGAGCGATCTGTCCAGTTTTACCATAAATAAGCCTCTCGAGGATCTTGTAGGGGACACAGAGCAGAGATATCAGTCAATAACTCTTTGGGTCCCCCATGGGCTTCATTGGCTTTGGGATTGCAAATTCAAGTGCTCCTCTCCAAATCTTAGAAATTTTGAGTCGGTGCAAGCAGGAACAAAGAAAGTCATGTAACCAGGACTTCAAAGGAGCTCCAGTATGGGTTATAAGCTCCAGGCAGATGGAATCAGGACCCGGAACTTTACCTGGTTTTAAGTGTTGAAGGGCAGCAGTAAATTTTTTCTGTGAAAAAGTCTTAAAGATATTTACTGGGTGTGGCATTGTGGCTCTCCAAAGATCAGACACTTCTTGAGAGACAAGTCAAGATAAGTTGCAATCAACAGCCTCATATCTTCCATTTCTGATTAGCTGAGATGCAATAGCATCAGTTGAGACAAGACAGTGACAAGGAGAGTGTCGTGACCTACCAGTAAGGTTGTCAGAATACTCCATGCTTTTCAATTAGAGTGTGAAAAGTTGATGCTCCAAACTGCCTCTGATCATTGATCTCTCTGCTTCCTGTCAAGCTTGCATTCGAGTTGTCTCTTTGAGGAGACTGCCAGAACATTCTACAGAGAGATTCACACTCCACATCCCAGCATGGAATATAGTTGTTTTGATACCCATGTGGGATAGTCTTTTTGGCTGCTTTCTTGATGATGTTACAGAAGTTCTGGTAAGCCACATCTGCATCAAGTGAATCAGGCAGCAACAAAGTCTTTGCAAATTTATTTGTCAAACCAATGTAATGACTCCATTTGGCCTTGCAGAAGTTCTATTGCTTAACAGGCATGCTTGGCACTGCCAGAGCAAACCTTGGTGGTGCAATAAGTGAAGGTTGATGTTGTGACCTGGGGAACTTTCATGGACACGTCTATCCAGTGATTGTTTGGACCTACACTAGTAAAAGCTAGATCTGGATTGGTGCCAGTGTGCCAGCAGCTGGAGTAAAAGATGGCGACATCCTAGGCATTGTATAGGAGGGCAAGATAGTTAATACTTGCCCAGCCAGCCAAACACTCACCGTCCAGACTATTGTAACACCAATCAGTATGATGACAGTTGAAATTGCCAGCATAAAGACATGGGTGAGGAAACATTGGGAGATCCAGGAATCACAGTCATGTTGGTGGAGGTTTGCAGACATTGACTATTTTTATAACCATCAACATCCACACACAACCAATCAATTGCCAATGTCAGTGGAGACTGGTCCAAAAGTGTATACCTTAGTCACTCATGGAGAAATGTGGCAAGACCATGCTTCCTGCTTAAAGAAGACCCAGCTAGTTGGTAGTTTGGAAGTACCAACTTCTCTGCATCAGTGCAGCAGGTCTCCTGTAGTAGAATGACAAGTGTCTCAGACTGCAGAGTAAGGTAATGAAGAACATTCATCTTGCTTACAGTGAGGCTTGCAATATTAGCTGGAGATCAGTGGGTTTTCGGAACTTTTTGGTAATATGCCCTGAAAAGGCAGTTTTTTTTCACGCATTGCCCTGTCCTGAAAGGGCATTTACCAATTAGCAGACCTTTGCTGAACATTGGAATGGGTGGATACCCTTCCATTTTGGCAGGTTTGGTTTCTATCAGTCATGTTTAAAAAAACAGTAACAGACTTACTCACATCCCAGGCTGTGAGAAAGCACCTGCCATCTGGGACAACTTATTACTAATTTACATTATAGCAACCCACTATGTTAAGTACTGTTAAAAAAACTTTTACACAAATTTTTTTTATTATTTTGATACACTTCTTTTTTTAAGCAATTATATCTTTATAATTCTTTTGCATAAAATGTATTTTCATTTCAACTGTACAAATTTTTAAGGTTTATAAACCTTTGCTGCACTGAAAGAAATGACATTATGCATTGTGCACCCTAATCACCAGATGTTTGAAAATGTGTAAGATTTGTGTGCTGACAACACTAAATACTACCATCTCAGGCATTGTACACCATGCACACTGAAATCTGATGAAAGCTCAAAACCTGAATGTCTCTGATAAAAGCTTTAAACCCAAAACCATAGCCAGGCAGTGAGTTTGAGTTTGGAATGTTTGATGTAAAATGCCATAGATGGCATTCTAAAGTTTTGTCTGCAAAAAACTTTCATATATTTTTCTTGCTTACTTTGAACAAAAACACAGGGTAAACAGCTTTTAAAACTCGGATGCACAATAAAGAGAAACTGAAAAAAGGTATGAGTTACAAAAAAGTAATCAGAGTTTGAATTCATCACTTAAAAGTAGGCTTCTAAGAATGCATTTGCCACAGTAGTTTTCCTATTTACACTTGATGAGAAACTGTAGTAACCTTCTTTGTTATCTTCCACAATGCTTTTTTTATATTCAAAATAAATTCTATTGGGTTATACATTCAGGCATTTTAAATGCTTATTTGATAATGATGGAGGTTCTTTGTTGCAGTAATATTTGGTGCAATAATATTCCAAACAAAAAAAGCAAAAGGTTAGTTTTTTCAAATCAAAAACTAGTATACTTTGATATCAGATAAAATTACTCTCCAAGGCAATTAATTTTGAGAAATAATATACACTAATTGACAGGGACACTGCTGATATCATTCATTATTAGTATTACCAAAATTTAAAGATATAAATATGAGTATGGTATGGTCAGGGTATTCTTCACTTTTAAATTTGTTAAGAAAGCTCTTGAATTTGTTATCAAAGTGCAAAAAATTTTTAAAAATGCTGTAAGACGTAAAAAAATTCAAAACTTGCCTACCAACTTCAAAAGGACGTTGAAGAAATAACAATTCAGTTCTTCCAGAAACCAATATTTTATCTTGGTTTAATCCTGGCTGAAGATCAACATCAAGTGGACACAATGGATTTCCATTAAATTCAATTAATTGTGAAACAATAATATTTTGAATATCATCATAAAAAAAAATATAAGTTCCTGCCTTCAAATAGCAACAATTGTTTTTAATAAAATTTTGGCAAAAAATAAATTTAAAAAAATGTAATGACTGATAAATTCTTTTTACATATAGCATAATAATATTTAGTAACACAAACTCACAAAAATAAACCTTTGGCCCAGTCCTCTTTGTGACTGACCCAGAGTGAATGCCCTTCCAAATGACAATGATTAATGTCACAATTGCAAGCAGAGATAAATGTAGCCATAATCGTGGAACTAATTTTGCTGACTTTCAATCTATCCGTAATTTAATGTTTTTAACTAGACAAAGTTGCTGCTTTAACTTGCACTTGCTTTATTAAAATCAAAGTTTAGGCTCATATACTGAACAGAAGTAGTTGACAGTTGCGAAAAAATATCTTTATTGCTGGCTAAGCTGCTAGCAAGATATGTTTCTGAAACCTTATGTCTTTTATGTTGAACTTGTCCTGGTACCCCTTGTTGAAAGATCCTGTCTTTGCCAATCATAAATGCTTTTTTCTTACTTTGTTGATTATTACAAAAAACAACATCCTTTACTTTCTTCTGGCAAAGAGAAGTTTATTTGTTTGTACAAATCTCACAGCATCATAAGCACCATTGCTTGAAGCCTATGTAAACAAAATGCATATTGTATTTGTTTAAGCTCAATTGGCCAATTTTTGCTTTTGACTAGGCACACCCATTCATTTAGAATATATTGCAGTCTTCTGTTTGCATTAATTTTTGTCATTGTTTTGTATTTAAATTAATTTAAAATAGGATGACTAGATCAAAAAGTATGGAAATATGTTAGCTTGTACATACATATCCTAGAAAGGTTTGTTTAAGAGACCTCTAACACTGAGGCACTTGCCCAGTAGCAGATGAAGTTAATCCAATAAAAAAAAAAAAACCATTGCTCAATTTTAATTATTTTTGTTGCTACTCCTGCCATTTTTGACAAATCATATTGCACAGAATAACACAAATTTGCAATCACTAGTTAGTATACATTGTAGTAACTAACTGAATTATTTATACAATCTTTTCTATTAACAATAAAACATTGTCAGCATAACTAAATTGTTTAAAACTACCATTTTGTTATTTGATTTGCGTCTAGCAAATCATACAATACCCATACCAAACCTAGAATTAATTGCTAATATTCCAACATGGATTTAGTGGGCAAAGCATCAATTTAGCAGTCAAAAGAATCTATAACAAATTATAGCTGACATCAGCATAAAAATTTGCCATCAGCTGAAGCAAAATTGAATACTTAAAAAAATTATAATTATGAAACATTAATGTATTTGAGGTGAAAACAGTTAGTTAGATATTGCTTAAAGGTACCAATTAATTTTTCTACACAAACCTGAAATGCAAAAACATTGTTGTTGCCTCAATGAAAATTTTTTCCACCACTGTATTAGACTAAATAATTTTTTCAGTTAAACTAATTTTTTTAAGTGGTTTAAACTTATGAAACAATCATTTACAATAAAAAAATGCAATTTTGTAAAAAAAATTGTGGCCAATCATTATTAAATAAAAGTTCAATGAAAAATTATGAATTATCAAAATGAAGTAAACTAACATTAAAAGTAAAAATAAACATGAAAACTAAAAATTTAAAGACTACCAAGAACAGATAAGTAAAATCAAACAATATAAAGTGATAAGCATAAAATATTAAGACCTAATATGGGTCATAAAAGTTTTTATTGAACAAGTAAACTAGGGTCATATCCAAATAAATTTCCAAAGTTTGTAGCATTCTAAATTTTTTTTGTTTAAGATTAGAATAATGAAAAATAGCAAACAATTAACTAAGTAATAACAGAAATAAAATAACTTATTTGTTAAAAAGAGAAAACAAAAAATACCTGGCTGAAAAATACAATAACATCTGATATTGCAGTAGTTACAGTAGGTGTATTTGGACAATGCTGTAAAGAATTAGGCAATGATGGTAACTAAAATTGTAAAACAAGATAGTATTACAAAATGAAAAAATTAAAAATTATTATTTATACATATGTCAGAGGTGGAAAACCTTTTCGTTATTTGTGGCCATATTACAAAATTTTGAAAAAAAGAGGCTGTATAAATTGAAATACTAAAAAATTGCATAATCACTTTGAATCTATCTCAGTTTTCTTGATTTTTGTCATTGAAGGTCTTCACTTTGAATCTGACTCAAAATTGTTGATTTCAGTCCCTAAATCAAAGCAATCTCTAAAAAAAGTTATTGCTTCAGATCTGATTCAAGTTTCTTGATTTTTGTCCCTAATATGAAGTGATCTTTAAAAGAAAAGTTTTTCTTTATTAGCAGTAGTTATTACCACATAATTCCATTGTCATTAGAGGCCATGGGTTTGTCACCTCTGACCCATGTGCTAAATTGAAAAACAAATCTTTGTGTTAAATTAATCCAATAAAATGTGGTTGAAGCTTTATCTCAATACATTGGCAATATTGTGATCAAATAATTATCAATTTGCTTATTATATCAGAATTTTTTAAAATCAAAACTGCTATGAAATAACATTAAATCATAAATTAATTAAAAATAATAATAAATTACAGTGGTACCTTGACATATGAGTTTAATTTGTTCTGTGAACAAGCTCATACCTAATTTGCTTGAATGACAAAGCAAATTTTCCCATTGAAATTAATGTAAATGCCTTTAATCTGTTCCAAATGGCAAAATGCCAACCTATTTTTTATTTTTGATGTGTCTTTAAATAAGAAAAGTGTATTTATAAACAACAAATATTGTATGAAAACAATAAACTTAATTGCTATTGTACAATTTTTTTCAGTTTTACTTAATTGTCTTTGGGTCTTTAGTCTTTCACAACTTTTGCCTTTTTTTGGAATGCTTTCTTCCATGTCAACAGATACTCGTTTTAAAAAATACCTATCCGAGGAGGTTTGTTTTTGCTTCTTTTTGACTATGTTTCTAAAACGTGTTAGCCACATTCAACATCTTACTGATCACTGTGCCATCTACCCACAGCTAATACGTCAAATTCTGGCTGGCAAAACAAAGCAAAAAATTGTTTGAGCCACAGCTTGTGCCTTGGAAAATTTGTATGTAAAGTCAAGCATATGTCAAGGTACCATTGTGTTTGCAAAAAACTAATTATAGGGTTGTTCAATGTCACATCCCACTTTGACCTTCTCCAAATTCTATCAAACTTTGTTAAAATTTTGCATAGCATTATTAAAGCATGTCTTAAAAATTTTAGTATAATTTAGTGTATTTTTAAAATTACAATACTTCAAAGTTTTAGACAGCTCTATGAGAGCTGGTTCTTGGTTATTTGGTATCACTTTCACAGATGAATATTTCCAGTTTCAAAAATCAAAGAAAGCTAATTTTTCATATATGTTTTCAACTTTAGACACTCAATTAAACATGCAAAAAAATTTTTTTTATCTGAGGGGAATCAAATGCATCCCCAAATTTCCTTGAACAATTGAGTCACAAAAATGAAACTAACAGTAAAAGTATATAAAAAATGTTTTTTTACTGGTAAAAATTTTTTTTATATAAATAAGCACCCACAAGGGTATTGTTATGCCAAAAAAACAGTGCTATTTTGCAATTTTTGCATTTGGTCAAAAGTTAAAACTAAAATAATTTTTACAACAATGCAGTATTCTTACTCAAGCTTTATTAAGTTGTAGTGTATTGGTAATTATCATTCATAGCTAATCTTGCTGTTTTTCTCTTTTTTGTTCAAAGTTACAAGCATTCAAAATTGAACCAAATTATGTTTTCACAAAAAAAAGAAGCAACTTTGGCAATTCATAAACCCCCCATAATACAAGATCACTATTTTGTTGCTTGAAATATGTGAAGCATAGCAGAATTTGAACACATATATAAAAAATTAGTTTTCTGTGATTTTTGAAATTGGAGATATGCATCCGTGAAAGTGTTACCAAATAACCAAGTACCAGCTCTCATGGAAGCTATCTAAAACTTTGGAGTATTGTAATTTAAAAAATACACTGCCTCTTATGCTGAAATTTTTAAGACATGCTTTAATCATGTAACAAAATATTTTTACAAATTTTTAAAAAAATTGAAGAGGGTCATTCATTTCATTTCATTTATTCATTTCATTTCATTTTATTTTTTATACTTGATTGCTATTAAATAGTCACACAAAAAAATCATAAAATATTACAAAGTATCAAGAAAAGAAATAAGCAACATAATGTCAGATGTTAAAACATGCACAAAATAATTACAAAGTGCACATACAAAATTGTAGAAAGCATGGCAACAAAACCTTGATCAGTTAAAATATAAAACATGAAAAAAAAAGAAAAAAATCTTATATCACAAAAAAATTAATCAACAAATTAGAAGATTATATAACCAGTGCATGACTAGTCTGCATAATGATGATGGGTGGTACAGATAGAAATTTAGCTCAACTGAGCAAGGTGAATAAAAAAAATACCAATAAAAAGAAACCTCACCAGGTCAAAAACCTTTTCTCAATACGAAAACTTGAGAAATCTTAGAACACTTGACATGGAATGACTCTACATTTTTTTATTTTTTGGTTGGTAACATTAATGTAATAACAGTTGATATGAAAATAATGTGAATGAAAAATTAATAATGAATCTATAAAAATCATCATAAAGTTATAAGGTTTGAAGCAAAACAAACCAAATCTGATATTTGCACATTTTTTATTATACACTCTAATTTGTAAATAACTAATTTATATTATTGCATGTGAGTAGCAGCAATAATGCATGTGCATTTAACTCTATGAATAGAAACAATAATACAAAATCAAAAACAATACAGTGGAAGATATCAAGACCTCAAATATCAATAAAAACGATGGTTTGAATTACTCAAATTAGGATTTTTTTAGAAGTAAATTAATAAGTATATTTTTATAATGCAAAATTTTATCTTTGTTCAATGGTTTTAATTATTCTGCCAAACGCCATTTGTTTTTTAATTTTTCCCAATATAAAAAACTTTTTTAGCAAAATTTGCAGCTATATGATAAAGAAAGAAATGATCAAAGATTAATTGTAAAATTTCAGATATTTTATTTTCATTTTGTTTCAAGAGGTAGGATGCTATGACCTAGCAAGTTTAAGTTTTTAGTTCTTTTATGCCTTTCAAAACAAGAAGTCAATGCACACCCAATTAATTGTTTTACTGCTCTTTTTTATTCTTTTTTTTAATGCTTAATCTTAGCAAAATATATAGCAAGCTCAACATTTTAGATGCATGTACAGAAACATAAGAAATAATAAATGATTTTAAAAGAAAAATAAATTAGAACAATTTTGAACAAATAAAGACAATAAAAAAAAACAATTTTGGAACTTGCAGTTTCTACACTAGCTGGCCCCCTAATAAAACATACTATGGAAAGGTATGTTGAAATCCTAACAATAATAAAATTTTTGACAAAAGAAGATTGCACACTGAAAAACAAAAAAAAAGTAATTTAATAATGAAGTGGTGTGCAATCAATGCTTGGGGTGGTGTGAGTGCACATGTTTTAAGTTTGCAGCTCACCAAATTCAGCAAAACTCTTTGTCTCTAGCACATTTGGTCATCCTTTCTTGAGCCCTTTTTTTACAAACATCTTTGTTTTGGTCTCCAAGTGATAAATATTGTGCTTGAAAGTCTACAGTGCAAGGAGTAGTAAACTATAAAAGTTTCAAAAGTTACTGATTTCTTGTGCACAAAATGGCAACCTTGCACTATTACAATGCTACAGTAGGAAAACAATTCCAAGGAGTATGCAAGGGTAAAACTTTTTAAACCTAGTAGAAAAGTTCAAGAAATATGCATCATTGCCAACTGAATCATAGGGAGTTACCACATTATAAAACCCAGTACTAGAAATTTTCACTGAAATTTTTTTTATATGTGAGCAAAAATAGCTGTTGGACTGTTTTAGGTGAAAGTAATGTGCTTTGATGACCAGACAACCTCAACTACAGAACCATTTTTTATAAACCTTTTTTCTAAAGCATAACTGAAAATTTATCAGATTGGTGGATAAGAATAGTCTGATAAATATGCAATACATCAATTTGTTCTTGTATCTATATAACAATAAAAAACCTACAATAATTATATTAAAAAAAGTACCAATCTTAAAAACAAAAGCAAATTTTCTGTAGAAAAAATTTAAAATACAAAATTTTATATAAATCTGTTTTGGAAAAATAAATGTTTTTGATACATTACTTTTTTAACAAGACTAGTTGTAAATTCATCATGAGAAATTATCACTAAATCATTTTTTCCAACAACACTTAAAAAGCTAAATAAAGCTTCTTCAAAACTACCACTTGAAGAATAAGAAGATAAATTAATATCATCTAAATAATTAAAATCAATTCCATGATATGCAACTCTAAAAAACAAGTATTTTAACACAATTTTCAATAAAAGTCATAATGCAACAGTTGTTAAATAAAGATTTTTTTGAAAACCAACAATTTTGGTAAAACAAAGCAAAATAAAATTTCAAAAAAATTTTATGCTAAGGGAGCTCAAAAAATATAAGAAAATAAGATATGGACATCAGTTTAATTTCTTAAAAAAGATTCAAAACTATTTTTAATAAATATTAATTATTATTTCAAATGACAAGCTACATTGGAAGTAAAATGATGTTAACAAAATTATAATTAATAAGTAAAATGTGCAGGCATGTTCAGCATAATGATAATAAGTGGTACAAATCTCATGAGTCTTTAATCTCCAGGTGTACGCTGGATAAGTACAAATAAATGAACAAAGTTCTTGCAATGGCACACTAATTTAAATAAATATCTAAAAAAAAGTATTGCCTTGGACATAACTTTAAATTATATCTAATGGAAAGCTTCAGTTTGGGAGTTCTGAAGTTATAGGGAAGTGAAGTTACTATTTAATTCCCATTACTCTAGGACCACTCTGAATGCAGAGGAGCACCTGTTAGGGTTCCAACTATGGATTAAATAGATCAACCTGTTGCCTTGCAGGTATTGTTTTTTTAGGCAAAGGCTATGCCCACAGCAGACAACTTTGCTTGGTGTCAGCAAGGGCATGCAACCAATAAAAACTTGCTAAAAAAAAACCTATGAAAAAACAACTTAATAAAATGACCCCCAGTCTTAACCAGCCCTTAAATGGGCAAGAGATGCAAAAAAATATCTGGATATAAATTTAAAGTTAAAAACTAAAAAAACTCACATTGGAATTAAACTTGGAACCTGGAACATCAGTAGTCTTCATGACAGAGGAACAGAGGTGGCAGAGGAATTCGGGAAGAGAAAAGTAGATATTTATGGTCTACAGAAGGTATGATGGAGGGGCCAAGGAGCTCATTTTATTATATTTGCAGGAAGAAGATACTAGTTGTACAGTGGTTGGGAAATGATGTTGGGAAGGGTGGTGTGGCAATATTGGTCAAGGAGGAGCTGTGTGAAAGTGTTGTTGAGATACAAAAGAGTGATGATGATAATGTGCCTCATATTTGGGGAGGAAATGATACAAGTGATATGTGTCTATGCATCCCAAAGTGGAAAGCCAGATGTACAGAAGGATTAATTTTATCATGAACTGGTTCATGAATGGGATATGAAAGGTAAAAAAAGAATTGACTTTGGGAATTAACTTTAATGGTCATGTTGGAAAAAATGTGGATGGATTTGAGGGTGTTATGAGGAAGATGGAATTGGAGAGTGAAATTTGGAAGGTAGAATACTGTTGGAATTCTGTGACCAGAAAGATTTGTGTGTGGCAAATTCATGGTTTAAGAAGAAAGAGAAAAGGTGACTTACAGTTCAGGTAATAATGGAACTAAAATTGATTTTGTTTTCATGGAAAACAAAAGTTTTTGAAAGTTCTTGAAAGATGTCAAGGTGATTCCTTGGGAACTGCAACACAGGTTAATGATTGTTTATGTGAAGAAGATAATCTGTTTAACCTGTTAAGTGCAGAATTAAATTTTTGTTATCCAAGTTACAGTGCATAATTAATTTCACATTTCGTTGTTTTTCTCATCTCAATCAATTATAATTGCTGCTTGTGTGAAAATACAGCAAGTGTAAGAAGTGAAATAATCCACACCATGAAAAGCTGCAACGATCAAGACATATATATCCATCATGCGCACTGAGAGAGTGTTTTGCTGTGACAGATATATATGTCATGTGCATGTAACAGGTTAAGCACATGAAAATAAAACGGAGCATGCAATGGAAACTATGGAAATTTAAAAAAAAAACAAAGGAAAAATTTAAGGACATGATGAAAGAATTAGTTAATACTGAAGCAAAAGATTTGTGGAGTTCATTAAGGCTAGGGTTTTGGAGGCTTGTGAAAAATTTTGTGGAAAGAAAAACCAAAGAAGGGAGCAAGGAAACACATGGTGGTGGAATGAGGAAGTACAAGAAACAATAATGAAAAAAAAGCATTTAAAGAGATGTGCAAGATCCAATCAGAAGATAATAAAGATAATTACAAGAGAGAAATCAAACAAGAAAAAATTGTTGTCAGTAGAGCAATGAGGAGAGGTTGAGCAAGAGATGTATGATTTATATGATAAATCAAACAATGTGTTTCAGTTTGTAAAGTTTTTGAAAAAGAAAGGACAAGATGTAAATGGTGGATGATGTTTGAAAGGAAAAAATAGCAGATTTGAATTCTGCAAGGATTGAAAAAGAGTGTGAAAAGAACATATGAAAAAAACAGCATGGGATCAAAATACTGAGATTGATATAATGAAAAGTCCAGTAAAAGAAATTTCCTTAGAGGAATAGCAAATGCAATAAAGAAAATGAAATTAGGAAAAGCATCTGGACTTTCATAGGTGAGCATGGAAATGATAAATGCAAGTGGAAAAGTTAGAATTGATGTGATGATGAAACTTTGTCAGAGAGTAGTTGATGTTAAAGAAATGCCAAAAGATTAGAAGACTAGTGTGATGGTGCCAATCTACAAGGGAAAAGGAGATGTGATGAATTGCAAAGCATATAAAGGAGTGAAGTTAGTGGAGCATGGAATGAAGATTGTTGAAAGGGTATTAAAGAAAAAAATGAAAGCATTGATGGAGATGGATGATATGCAATTTGGCTTTATGCCAGGAAGAGGGATGACAAATGTTTTTTATAGTGAGAAGAATGCAAGAAGAATATGTGGGAGAAGGATAAAAAGTTGTACATGCGTTTTGTGGATTTAGAGAAGGCCTTCGACAGAGTTCCAAGAAGAGTAATGCAATCAGCAATGAGAAAGAAAGGACTACCAGAGATCTTAGTAAAAGCAGTGATGAGTCTGTATGAAGGTTCAAAGATGAAGGTTATAACTGGATCTGAATTCTCAGAAGAATTTTATGTAGCAGTTGGTGTACATCAGGGATCTGTTTTGTCACCATTGTTATTTGCAATTGTGGTAAACGTTGTGACAGAGAATGCAAGAGAAAGCTTAATGTAAGAGGTTTTGTAAGTGGATGATTTGGTACTGAAAACTGAAATGATGGAAGGTTTGAAGGAAAGGTTTCTAAAATAAAAAAGCGCATTGGAGAGCAAGGGACTCAAAGTGAATCTTGAAAAAACAAAGATAATAGTGTGTGGGTGAGAGGGTGAAGTCATATGAAGTAGAATAGACCCATGTGGAATATGTGGCAAATGCTTGTAACTGTAAACTCAGTGTTATGTACAAAATGTAACCAATACATTCATGGAAGGTGTTCTAAGTTGAAGAAAGTAACTTGAAGTGCAGCAAAATTTTTTGTTTGTAGTGAACTGATAAAACAACAAATGGTGCAGGAAAAATGACACAGGAGGTAATGCGTAATGAAGTGGAAACTGTGAAGGGATTTATACTTTCGTGATCTTGCTTTTAAATACTCATAAAATATCATATATAATTTATTTTCTGCACCAAAATATTTTCCAAGCTCACTAAAATGAAAATTGCATTAATTGTACTTTCTTTCTAGCACAATAACCATTTACAACTTTTTTCTTAAGCAACTTTTCTCAAATTTTTTTGCTGCAGTTATTGCATAACAGTTGAAACTTATTTAGTATGGTAGTATTATAAAGCACTTTTTCTCTACTACTTCAGGTTCTTTTTTCAAACTAATTGACTTACAAAATCAGTTGCATTAATTCTCCTTGTTTAATTGTATTCCTGTTCCATTTTTCTTTTTATTTTTTATACAAGTACATTCCATCAGTTTCCATCTATCTTGTCTGGTCCATTGTGGGAGTACTTGATTACTAATCCTATCTTGCCATTGACAAGCATGGTCAAGTGGTTAGAGTGCCATGATTGTGCCATGATTGGTCTAGATTCAAACCTGCTTGCATCATTCTGTTTGTTCTTGGGTAAGACACGTAATGAAATTTTTCCTTGATTATTAGTTTTGGCAAGCAGTTCTAAATTTTAGTCATATCTTTATAAAAACTAAAACAACCAAAATAAATTTCAAACAAACAGCAATATTCTTGCATCTCCAGAAGCAGGTTAAGCAATTGCTTGCCCTATGTATAGCACCTCCATTCTTTCCTGCAAGTTAGGAGGATAAATATAGAAATAAAATGAAAAAAATGTCTTTCTACTAATCTTTTTAATATCCACCTTTTAAATGACTTGTTTTAGATGTATATATAGCTCCAAATTTTAATCGCCATTGTTGTCATTTGGAAGGGCATCCACTCCAGGTCAGACACAAAAAGGACTTTTTACTACCCCAGGCTGCTGTACTGCCCGGATCAGATGCTGGAGTGATATTGTTAAGCCAGCATTGAATTTTGTCATCCAAAACCATCAGACCTCGTGCTCCATGTGGTGCCCGATGTATAAAGCATGCTATTAAAATGTAGTCTGCAATTTGTTCAAAGGCACTGCACTTGTAATTCAGTGAAGGAGTGAGACCCCATTTTTGCATGGATAAATGTAATCACCCAACATCAGTCTGCAGGCAGTTGAGCTTAACCCAAGCTGTTTGGGGCAAGCTCATCCCAACAAGCCTGGCACTGGTCCTGGGTATAAAAATACAGAGCCTGGAAGTATTCTCACAGTACTCTGCATTCCATTTATGGTTTGTCCACTCAGAAGCATGGATGCCAAGTCTGGCAAGGTTGTTTAAAACAGCGTTCTTCAAACTTTTTTCATCAAGACCCATTTTCCATGGCCAAATTTTTTTGCGACCCCTAAAAAAAGGTCTATTCTGCTATTTTTCCCCCAAAATCAAGGTGTTCTCTAAAAAAAAAAAGGTCTTCACCTAGAATCGATCTCTGATTCCGCTATTTTCCCTCCAAAATCAAGGTGTTCACCTAGAATCGATCTCTGATTCCGCTATTTTCCCTCCAAAATCAAGGTGTTCTCTAAAAAAAAAAAAAGGTCTTCACTTCGAATTAATCTTGTATTTCGCTACTTTTCTTCCAAAATCATCGTAATCTCTAAAAATCCAAAATTTAAAATCTTGCGACCCCCAGTTTGAAGAGCCCTGGTTTAAAAGATTCTGCACAGCTGGCACGAATGGGTGTCTAGATCTTAGTCTCTCTTGGTGAGCATCTGAGGACCCACTAAAAAGACCATACAAGATATGATCAGGGTCCAGAGATCCACAATAAGCCAAGGATAGTGTTGCTCTCAATTGGCAAAGCTCAGCTGGCTAAATGCCTGAGAGTATGGGTAAGTGGTCCATTAAAATGATAAACAGGCATCCAGTGACTATGTGCAAGGCATCCTTCAAGACACTGTAATGAGGCAAGTGTGAGCACTGCAACACCAGAATGGTGTGCAGTACTCACCTGTTGAGTACACCATGGATAAGGCAGCTGTGTGTAGTGTTTTGGCACCAGCACCCAATTCTGAGCACACAAGTTGCCTCAGCAGTGTGATGCACAAAGATAGTTTTTGTGCAATACCATTAGATGGTGACAAAACATGATTGATCTGTCCAGTTTTACCCCAAGATAAGTAGGGGTTGGACAAACAATAAATGTCTATTATTGTTGTAGACTCTCAGTTATTAAGTGAAAGGTTGCCATCACCATCTTAGTGTGACTAAGCATCAACCTCTAAGTCTGGAGATACGCTGAAAGTGTAGACATGTCTTGGCTTAATGTTCCCTCCAAGTCCTTCCAGTTTCCAGAAGAGTGTAATAATGCTAAACAATCAGCAAAAGTAAACTTTCAGGAAATCATGAAAGGCAGATCATATGTATAAATGTTGAATAGGAGGAGAGCTAAGACATTATCCAAATTTCAATTATTTTCAAAAAACTAATGGCTTTGTTCTTAGAAATCTGCCTTAGATCTCACTATTCTAGCATTGAAGTTTTGCACATGTCACATCATTAACAACCAAATTTCCTTGATATTTGCAGCTAAGCAATTCCTCAATCTGTCTTCCTTCTATACATACGGTATATGTGGATATTGGTTTTCCTTCATCTGACTATATTTGTACTACTAAAGTGTTCATTTTCATACATACACACATATTTCATTACATTGTTTAATATATTTTCCAAACTACTTTTTGTATAAAATAAGGCTACAGTTACCTGCATGTCACATTTTTGATACTATTTTCTTTCTATCTTGATCCATAAATTGCACTGCAAACAGTGCAAAAAATAAAATATTAAAATGCAGATATAAACATTGTGAAGCATTTCGACAAAATATCACTTCAAGGCACTGTCAACATTATGATGCAATTATCTAGAACTTTTTTAAATTATTAGGATATCGTTGCCTTATCACTCTTAGCTTATCACTTAAATTGCATCTTATGATTTCAGTAACAGAATTTCAAATAGCAGTGATATAAGTGCTAAAACTTTGGTAAACAAAGTTATTAACCATTTCAGTTTAATATTTCAGCATCATTAGATCTGAAAAAAGCAAAATAAACACTTTACTGAACAAATGCTGCTGCAGGGATATAGTTTTTTCAAAAATAGCTACTATCAAAATATTCAAAGAATGTCAATATAATGATGTGTGAATCCATCATACATTTCCAGTCAGATCTTGTTTATTAAAAATCCAATGAACCAGATTCACAACTTAGCTACACAAATTAGCCAAATACTGCATTTTACCTCTTTGATCAAGAAACCCCACAGTTTAACTCCAACATGACAATTTAAGTACAAAGAAGCCAAATGAATAAAAAATCATTTGATAAACTGAAATAAATATAAACCCCTACACATTTAATTGGTAACTGAAAGAAAGTATCAATGCTTATTCTTTATGCACAATGCAGTGAAAAGCAATTTGTGTTAATTGTATTACTATACAGTATTAGGTTATCAGCCACAGATTGTAGTTAATTACTGTTTTTGCTTTACTTAGCTACTGGTGTAGCTATTATATTGATTACAATTATGCAGATGTGTAGCTAAATTGACATTTTATGATAAAAACAAGCAGTTCAGATAAACAAGATTCAATTGTATATATATCTTGATAATACTTTCAAGAAAAATATGTTATTTTGGTGACTTTAATAATACGAGGGTCAGTCAATAAGTAATGAGACTTTTTTAATAACTCAAGTTTGCAATGACTGGTAATCAAAAAATGCTTTTTTATTTTTCAACATAGTCTCCCTCCTTTGCAACACACTTGTTCCATCTTGATATTAGATTGTCTATTCCTTTGGCATAGAATTCCGTGGACTGGGTCCTTAGCCAGTTGCTCACAGCAGCCTTCACTTCTTCATCAGTCTGGAAGTGAATTCCCCTCATACTCTCTTTGAGTGGGCCGAAGAGGTGAAAATCAGATGGTGCAAGGTCTGGGCTGTAGGGTGGGTGTGTTAGAAGTTTCCAGCCTAAATCTTCAATTTTGGCTAGGGTTCTTGCTGCTGTGTGGGGCCTTGCATTATCCTGAAGGAGAATCACACCTCTTGATTGAAGTCCTCTTCGTTTGTTCTTAATGTCTTTTTTCACTTGAGTTAGCAGCTCACAGTAGTTCTCTGAGTTCACAGTATTGCCCCTTTCCAAGAAACTGATAGTGATCGGCCCATTTCTGTCCCAGAACACAGTGAGCATGACTTTCCTTAAACTTTTCTGAGATTTGAATTTTTTCTTCACTGGGGAAGAAACATGCTTCCACTCCATTGATCGTCGTTTCGATTCAGGTTCATAATGAAAGACCCAGGTCTCATCAGTTGTCACTATTCTCGATAGAAATACATCTCCCTCCTTTCTGTATCTGCGTAGTGATGCTCTGGAAGCCATCAGGCGCTGCATTTTGTGATCATCCGTTAATATCTTTGGAACCCAGCGACAGCTGACTTTTGAAAAACGCAGCTTCTCATGCACAATTGCGTACACTGTGCCATGGGAGATGTCCAAGTTTGTAGCAATTTCATCTAAAGTGACCCTTCTATCAGATTTGATCAGGTCTTCAACTGCCTGTACTGCTTCTGGGGTAGAGACATCCACAGGTCTTCCACTTCTCAGATCATCAGTAATGCTTTCGCGTCCATCTTTGAATGCTTGCACCCATTTGTAGAAGTTTGCTCTAGACATACAGGAAGGACCATATTGTCTTTGCATTCTAGACAGAATCTCACATGATTTTACACTCTCTGCCAACAGAAATCTGATGACTCCTCTTTGTTCCAAGCATGAGCTGTTTCCTAGCCTAGTAGTCATTTCAATTTATCGTCACACCTACAGTAATCTGAAAATAAACAAGTTTTGTTGTAAATAAGATGACAACTCCATTCATAATCATCACATAAAATTTCAGTTGCATAACTCCAAGAACACCAAAGTAATTGAGAAAGTCTCATTACTTATTGACTGACCCTCGTACAATTAATAAAAACCATAATATAGTTCAAAGTTTTTATGGAGGGTTGGAATATATTTTATTTCATTTTATCTCTATATTAATCCTCCCAACTTGCAGGAAACTGACAGAGATGCTATACATAAGACAAGTAATTAGACCTGACCTGCTTCAAGAGATGCCAAGGTATTGCTGTTTGTTTATATTTTTTAGTTTTGCAGCGATATGAATAAAATTTAGAACTGCTTGCTAAGACCACCAAGCTGAGGAGAGTCCCATAAACTGTTTTTTCCAAAGATACAACAGAATGGCATAAGTGAGTTTTGAACCAAGACCATTTTGATTACAATCATGTTGTTGTTGTTGTTGTTGCCCCTCCTCCAAGGATATCTTGGAGTAGTCATCTCTTAACCCTTCTAAGAAGCTAATTTAGATTCCCGTTTTGGAATTATCTCTGCAGCTTCCTAAAGGTTTTTTCCACAGACTAGTGGTGTTGTGTGGTGTTTGATACTTGACTACAGTTAAAGAGGTGATTAATGTCATGTATATGACAAGCATAGTGGGAATTGTGGCGTGTAACTTACGGGGTTCACTGTATGAAGGTAACTTTGCAAGATTGGTGGTTTGTTAGGTCTGTACTGTGCCAGTTTTGTATGCAAATGACATGGTAATGTTTGTTCTGATGAATGAATGTCATAGAGTATAGTGTTAATAACTTTGTTGTTTTTTCTATAACTAAAGTGTTGTGTGAGGTGATATGGTTATGAGGTTTATGAGGTTATAAGATTTATGAGATGATGGGAGTATCAATGTGTTTTGAGATTTTCTCTAGATTCCTCAGTTGTTACGTTTGGATCTGAGATGATGATGTTAGTGTGCTTATTGTTATGAAAGATTGTGGCTTTTATGTTTCTGAACAGATCTGACTATGCATTAATAACATATAAAGATTATAAAGAGAGTGTTTGTGTTTGAGACAGTTGTTTAAGTTGAGTAGGATAAAGTTTGAGATGGGTGTCCATTGGAAGGACTTTGGTTTTGTCATGTAGGTGCTGAGTATTTGTATTTCATGTGCAGCTAGTAGCAATTCACAAAGCTGTGTTCTGAATAATTTGCAGCTTCTTTTCTGAATGGTTTGTATGTTGGTGTTTGATATGATAGGGCTTTGCTTCATATGGTGTTTGCACATTCAAAAATGGGATAAGTGATAGCTTTGAATGCAGAAACAACTAATTCCTTTTGTTTATCCCATTTGGAAAAAGTAAGTGCTTTCAGAATGTTAAGCATTTGTTTTGCTTTGATAATGGTGACGTTTATATGTGATAAAAATGTCAGTTTTGGGTCGAGAGTGATTTAAAGAATTTTTGGGTGTTTTGTTGTTGGTAGAGTTTGATTCTTTAATTTAAGTGATAGAGTTGTGCAATATTCAGCTGGGTCTGGTGTAAAAAGTGTGGTGGTAGTTTTGTCGGTGCTAATATGAAGGTTATTAGTGGTGGCTCATTCATAAATTTTGTAAAGATATGGTTGAATGAGTTATTAGGCCTTATGGTGTTTGGTGTGAGATGCAGTAATTGTTATGTCATCAGCATATGTTGGATTTGTACATCTTTTCGGGGGAGTAGAATGTCAGAAGTATAAATGTTAAACAATGTTGGAGACAGAACTCCACCTTGTGGTACTCCAGTGCTGATTTGTTTGAGTTTTGAGAGTGTGTCATTGTACTGAGTGCATGCTTGTCCTTTTATGTAGTTTACTACGAACTTGATGATGATGATTATGTTTGTAATGTTTGTTAGTCTGAGTTTGTGTATAAATTTGTGTATGTTCAAATTATCTAACATCCAAAACAACAGCTACAGTGCATTGTTGAAGCCTTGGATTGTTGAAGCCTTTTGTGATTTGGTGGCAGATGTTGTGCAAAGCAGTGAGTGTTGAGTATTTATGTTTGAATCCATGTTGATGAAAAATGATTGGAGTGTTTTTTGTTATGTATGGTAATAGTGTTTTCTCTGTAGCGTTTTGACAATGGGTGATAAGAGTGATATAGTTTGTGCCAATGTTGTGATCTTTGTTTGGTTTGGGACTGGGTATGATTGTAGCATGTTTCCAAATGGAGTATTGTGTTAGTGTTATACATGTTAGTGAAGTATCTGATGGCAAGTGGCTCTAGGGGTTTGAGGTGTCTGATGTTGATGCCATCAGGCCCAGCGGAATTGTTGTTGGTGGTGTTTGAGATGGCAAAATGCACTTGTGTAGTGGTAATTCATATTTCCTCTGTGTGAAAAGTCTTGATTGTGTAGTCTATGTACCTATTGGTTTTGTTTATGCTATATGGAGTGACGTTTGTAAATTATTGGTTAAAAGATTTTTCTTTGTCTATCTGTTGTGTAGGTGGTTTTTTGTTGGATAGTTTTGCTATGGTGCCCCACAAAAAGTGTGGATTGTGTCTGTGATCAATTTTGTCAAAATGTTGTTTCCAAGTGTTTGCTTTGCATTCATGTATTTGTTTGTTTATGTGATTGTTAAAAGCACTGATTTCTGGGTCTATCCGTTACGATGATGGTTAAGCTTGCGGATATGCATGGGTAAGTGAGTGTGATTTGTACTGTTGTGATTTCCTTTAGGAATAAAGAGTCGTCAGCGTCCAAAATTGCCTTAATAAGGTGTTTGTTTGCCTCACAATCATAGTGCCATTGACCACTCAGCCATGCTGCTGACTCAGAGAGCTCAACAACAACAAAAAAATGATGCTAAAGAGAGTAATCTCAGTAACAATCTTTAAGAAAGCGTTTTTAAGTTTGCTAATGGTTTTAAATTAAAAATTACCAATGATTGGTTTAAAAGGAATTGGAAAAACAGATGACGTATGGGTCAGGTGTGCAAAAGACAACAAAGATCATATTATGGTCAAAAGGAAGAAAGTAAAAATTGTGAAACCATTCCAGTGGAGCAGGCATTCACACAACAAAACTTGTTAGTAATTGATATTCTACTTAAAGAGATTAAAAAAAAACAAAAAACAAGACATGGAAATTGAGAGAAATATATACAAGAGGCATTAAAAGATAAGGTAAAAAAAACTTCCACTGAAAACTTGAAATCAATAGCAAAATAACAAAGTTAAAGCAACATGAAATCAATAGCAAAATAACAAAAACTATCAAAAGAAGAGTCAAGAGATATGAAAAGAAGAGAAACATGGCAATTTAATATGGTGCTGTTAGGATATTAATGAGTGAAAAAAACAAGTACAAATTATGGAGAAAAGAAAAGGTGAAGAATCAAAAGCAATATATACAAAATACAGAAATAAATATAAGAAAGCTGGAAGTAATACATAATGACACAAGTAATGAAACACAATGAAATGAAAAATAAAAGGGAAGAAAGGGTGAAACACATCTATTGGTGGGCCATAACAAAACTAATAGTTTCAGAGTAAAAAATAAAGCCAATATATTTTGCAACATAGTTTATTCAGGACATTTCAGAATTGTAGCTCATTCCATCATCAACTGTGTTAAATTAATTAAGCAAATATGAATATTTAAATTTAGATAAATTATGACATAATAGAATAAAATATTGCAAACATATATCTAATAAATAAAACAAAGTTATCTGCACATAACTTTAAAATCAAATTAAGACTCAAAATTTTTAAATTCAAAAATTTGTAAGCAAGCTAAGCATTTTTATCTATGTATCATGCTGCAAGAACTGACTGGTGATCAAATTACAAACGTGCAGTAGGTGGTGGGAGAGAAAGGACATTGTAAAAGAAGGAAGTAGCGAGGCGTAAACGGACAGCAAGGAAATGGCTATAGAGGAGATCAGGGAGGTGCAGGAGTAGATATAGTGGGAACATGACAACAATGAGCAAGCACAGCATAAACATGGGGGAGGTAGGGGATTGCAAATTTAAAAATCAAAAATCGAATTAAAAATAAAAATAAAATTTAAAAAGTTTTTTAAAAAATATTAAATTGGGCTAGACTTTCTTTAGTTTAAATTTGTTCCAGTGTCCTATTATATTTTGAAATTTACTATTCTATTTTGAAGCTTACCATTCTCATTTTGAAGTTTACTATTCCATTTTGAAATAAAAAAGGTATAATCTACAATCACATGCATCCATTCAACCATTGGAAATTGTTTACATCAAATTACCTTATATTTGTGAAATTTCTAATCAACTTTCTAAAGATATAAATTCCTTTTTTCAAAAATTTGACATAAACATACTATTGTATTTAATACACTTATCCTGTAAATTAAAGAAGTTATTTCCATATAAAGACAAGCAACCTCATCTGCAGCAATTCAATGTTATACAGGGTGTTTCATAATTAAGGCAACGGTATTTTGACCATTATTTAAAACCCTGTAAAAACATGTATAGCCATCAAATTTGATATAATTTTGAAGCTTATAACCTTGTCTTTGCAATTCAGGTCTTAAAAGCTAAACATTAGAATTTAGATAATGACAGTAGATAGAAACATTGTTATCAAGTTCCACAAGCAAGGCGAAAGTAATTCATCGATCGCAAAAAGGTTAAAAATGAACCAAACAACTGTTTGGAAAATCGTTAAAAAATTTAATGAGACTGGGACAACATTGGATAAACCAGGACGTGGTCGTAAACGAACTGTTCGTACCCCGAAACTGGTTAAAAACACGCGAGAGAAGCTACGTCGTAATCCGCATCGATCTCATCGAAAACTGGCTGCTGAAGCAAATGTGAGCAATTCGACGATGTATCGAGTGATGAAAGATGATCTTGGTAAGAAACCCTACAAAATGCTTCATCGTCATGAACTTACAGAACACCATAAGAGGATGAGAATGGAAAGAAGTCGTCAAATTCTGGATGAGATTGATCAAGGCACGCTCCCCAACTTGGTGTTCATGGATGAGAAAAAATTTGACATACAGCAGGTTGTTAACCAGCAGAACGACCGGGTTTGGGGTTCTTCTACTTCAGTTGAAGGTAGGATCGTAACAAGACGTCAGAATCCGCAATCGGTAATGATTTGGGCAGCGGTAACTCCATCTGGAAGATCTCCGCTGGTTTTTGTGCCTTCGGGGGTGAAATTGAACTCGGAACGATACGTTTCCGACATTTTGGAATCCCACTTGCTACCCTGGGCTGATAAACACTTCCAAGGTTTGCCATGGAGTCTCCAACAAGATTCAGCACCATCACATGGCTCCAAAATGACACAGACATGGATTCAAAGGAAAATTCCATCCTTCATTAGCAAAGAATTGTGGCCTGCTAGGAGCCCGGACCTTAATCCTTTGGACTTCTCTATTTGGTCCATTTTGGAGGCAAAGGTTTCAGCTTGTCCTCACTCTTCTCTTGATGCTCTGAAGGTGTCCTCACTCTTCTCTTGATGCTCTGAAGGCAAAACTGAAGAAGGAATGGGACGCAATCCCTCAAGAGCAGATCCGTGCCGCCTGTGATGCATTTGTGGGTAGACTTAAGGCTGTAGTTCGTAACAAGGGTGGTTACATCGAATAAATGGGATAATGTTCGATTTGTATGTTATTTACCTTTGTATTACTACATTCAAAATTGATTTTGCACTTTTCAAATTCCCATTATATTAAAAAAAATCGGTTGCCTTAATTATGAAACACCCTGTATATCAATTAAAATGTAATTGTGGAGCTTTGTATATTGGACAACTGGCAGAAATCTGATTACCAGACTCAACAACCATAACATTGACTTATTACTTCAACAAGAACTAATGTAGCAAAACACCAAATTGACAATCCAACCTATAAAATCAACTTCAATAATAGTGCAATTTTAGGTTTTATAAATCATTGGTGAAAACGTTTCATAAGAGAATTGTTCTACATTCAAAAATTTTATCCATCTATGAATATCAACAAACTATCTATTTCACTGCACTTTTAACAATTGTACTGTGCAGTAAATGCTTAAACTCAGTGTTTTATTAATTTATTTCAAATTTCTTAAACCAGCTTTATTTTGTATATGCTCAAATTGCTGTTGTATCAATTCAATTTTAAAGTTATGTGCAGATAACTCTTGTTTTATTTAATACATATATTTTTGTAATATTTTATTCTGTTACTTCATAAATTATCTAAATTTAAATATTTATACTTGCTTAATCATTTTGTTTAACACAGTTGATAATGGAATGAGTTACCATTCCGAAATGTCCGAATAAACTATGTTTCAAAATATATTGGCTTAATTTTTATATTAAAATTAGTTAAGCATTCCAAACTTTATGTTCCAAAAACCAACCGTAAAAATATTTTCTGGCAAACGTATGTACATGAATTAAGGATGAACATATGAAGATACAGCTTGCAAACAAGTTAACTCTTTTAAAGATATAAATCAGGGGCATGCAACTATTTATATTAATGGGCCAAGGTACAATAGTAATAATGTTGCAGGCCAGACAATTTAGTACCAAGCAAAAACAGTTGTTGTTATTATTTCTTGTATTGTAAAGAAAAATTTCTCAATCAATTTACACAAGATGTTAAAATATTAATAAGATAACTAAAAAACTAGCTGCACAGTATTGCTAACATTTGTACTCTTGCCCAAAGCAATACTGAAAGCAGAATTGCTTATTTTTTGCTTTAAAAAAAGTTGAATCTTTTTCGAAAAGCCATCTATTCACCTTGCCACCATAAACTGAGACAGACTTAGTTGATCCACTACACATTTCTTTTCTGGAAACACACATCTAATAAATAACTTCAAGCAATTCTTAATAAATTCACCATCATGGTAAGCTTTTCTTTTCTTGACAATTACTTTAGTTTCATGAAAAGCTCAGTAAAAAGTAAAAAATGCTAAAACAATCAGAAAAGTTAACTCTGAAACATCAGCTTGCAAAAATGTTTTCAATTGCATTGGATCTTTGTTTTTGTTGAAAATTCTACCGCATTTCAGACATTTTGCTCCGAGGTTAAAAATATTTATTAAATAAAGTTTAATATTTAAAATTGTTTCTTATTTTACCACAAAAAAATTCTCTTCTTAACATTTTTGCTTATCTAATATGTTTAGTTCAATAAAAATGAGCCATAAAAAAAGGTGGCCTATCCCCATGTGGCCTACAGGCCGTATGTTGCACATCTCTGATATAAATAGTGTGGTATATTATTGAATAAAGTGAGGCAGAAGTTACTGTATAATAGTTTTATTTATTTATCTCCATATTTATTAAGGTGCTTTATGTTTTCACCATTTTTAAAATTTAAAATGCTGGGAGTCTCAAGTGGTGGGGTTTTGTGTGGAAATTTGACACCCAAAATTTTAGCTCATTATGACTATGTAAAGATATGGCACACAACGGTTGAATTCTGGTTTTTGCATTTTTAGAGTATTTTGCTTATTTTGAATACAATGACTAGCAATAAAGCAATATAATCAGTATCAAAATGTGAAGGGTCGACTTCTTATGACCATGTAATACATTTAATAGTTCTATTTGCAACACGAAAAAGTTATTTAGAAAAAAAATTCTTTGCAAATATTTGATTATATTGTAATTCAGGCATGTCAAACTCATTAATCTCATGGACTGCATTTGAAAAATTTCAACCCAAAATTTGTTGCAAACTGCATTCCTGTCAGCAAACAATCTGATGATAACAAGCTCTGGGCAGATGGAATCAGGGCCTGGAGCTTTACCTGATTTTAAGTATTGGAGGGCAGCAGTAAATTCTCTCTGTGAGAAATTCTCAAGAGATATTCACTGGGCTTGGTGTTGTGGCCTCCAAAGGTCAGATACTTCTTGAGAAACAAGTTGATATGACTTGCAGCCTGTATCAACAGCCTTGTATCTCCCATTTCTGATTAGCTGAGATGCAATAAATAGCTCACAACTTTCTTATAATTCATTCTATTACTATAGCGTTTAAAATTGTTTCATATTTCTGTGCCTGTATGGGCTATGTTTAATTTGTTCAAAGGTTAGTGTTGACACCTTGAAAATTAATTTCATTGAAATAAATGTTTGGAAATTGTTTCAAGTTGTTGTTGCCTGTGTGGTTGAGTTGTTTAAAGGTCAGTATTGACACTTTGGAGATATAGTGAGATAGAATTGTTTTAGCCTGTGTGAAAGATGAACAATTAAATTTATTATTAGCCATTAAAATGCTAATTTATTCTTCAGTCAGTGTAAAGATATGTGATTATTAACTGTTATTGACACTTTGAACCACTTTAAAGTTTGGTTAAGCTTATGAGACAAGTTTTACAAGAATTATCAAGTTCTTTTGATTTTTGTAAATATATTCTTTATAGTCAGAAACCATGGTTTTTTTCTATCTGTAAGAATAAATTTCTAGCGAATCCAATCAAACTTAGCCAGAACCTATAGTTTTAAGAATTTCAGTCTTGCAGAAAACTATTTTTAGAACTGCCATAAATAAAAATAAACACAGCTTTTCACAGTTTCATTTCAGCACATCTCTTGATGATTTGAAGGATGAAATAACAACTGAGTGTAAAAGGACCAACACTGAAACACTCAGAAGAGTATAAGAGAGTTTTATCAAGAAAATTGATGATGTCTCTATGTAAGAAATGAACAATTTGACCATCTGTTATGATTATAAATGATACTGATATTTGTTTGAATTTTTATAAAAACCTGGATGGTGCACAACTTCTGGAAGACCTTGTACATCTTTAAGCAAATATAATAGCATTAACTTAAAAGTACATATTTGCTTTACACACTTAATCTTATTTACTGCCCTATGTTTATTTATCATACTACAATTAACTTAAAAAGAGAGGTAATTTTTAAAATCCATTAGCACATAAACGCAATCAAAATCCAACATTGTTTCATTTAGTTTGCAAAATTTATTAAAAACAAACAAACTGAACGTTTTTGATTTCCATAAGTACTTATCAAAGCATCTTCAATTTATCACATTACGATTGTAAAATTCATTAAGCTTTACTATATAATTAAAAAATATCAACCAAAATTAAATAAACAATTGCATGAAAATAGTTTGTCTTTCTTATTTTAACTATTTTAATTTAGTCATGTGACTCTTATTCTTCTTTCTCTTTTTCCTTTTGATTTATGATGTTGTTTTTTGTAATTGTCATTGCTTTCAAATTAAATTAGTAATACCAGTGTGAGCATAAATTTGAAAAAACTGTTGTTTATATTTTAATTTAATTGTATGTTGTTATGTTATTTATGTAATTGTTAAATTGTGTTAAAAATTTTAAATGCTTTGATAGGAACTTATGAAAGTCAAAGTTGTTCAGTTTGTTTGTTTTTAATAAATATTGCAAACTAAATGAAACAATGTTGGATTTTGATTGTGATTATTTATAATTAACTTAATGCACTATGTTTTCACCACTAATGCCTATATTTTTTTATTTTTCTAGTAACCACATGATAGTTCTCTTGGATGAAATAGACCGTTGTAGTTTTTTCAAAAGCAATCAAATAAATTTTTTAGATATAAAGTGTAGTAAGGTAAACAAAACTTTAAAAGTTTATAAAAAAAAAAAAAAAAAAAAAAAACTTAAAATATGAGATAACTTGACAGTTCACATCAGTAGTATATTAAATGATATCTACAAAAACTTGAAATAATTATATATAATTTAAGAGAAGTTTGTACAAAAAAAGTAGAAACAATCTTTAAATTATCACTAATTTTATTCTAAAAATTCCTGGCTGCTATTTTTAGTATTACACAAACCACTTGACTGGCCAAAAAAATCATAGAAAATTAAGTAAATTGTAGATGAAGAAACCAGAACTTTGGAAAAACAATTTAGCAATAAATCAAACAATTTGCACCTTTTTGATAAAACAACAGAAAAACCAGAA
Source organism: Diplosoma virens (assembly GCA_963680785.1). Taxonomy (NCBI): domain Eukaryota; kingdom Metazoa; phylum Chordata; class Ascidiacea; order Aplousobranchia; family Didemnidae; genus Diplosoma; species Diplosoma virens. The sequence goes on along the minus strand of OY796894.1, from coordinate 37,147,458 downwards.
CTGATACTAGGTATAAAAAGAAGAAGATGTTTAGCTTCTTTATATATATTTAGTGGAAAGATCCAGGTTATATTTGACAACTCAAATGATGCATCATTGGCATTATTACCTGAGAAATAAAATCATTTAAAATTATGTTTAACACAGTATGGTGTTTAAAAAATATGCTTAAAAATTGTTTAGCCTATTTACCAGTAAAAAAGTAATTAAAAAAAAACTTAAACTTTTTCCAATAAAATGTAGTTTAAGAAACTATTTTAAAAATATATATATACAGGGTGTCAAGAAAGTTCCCGATCGATTTTTAAATTTAATGTAATTCAAAAACTTCAATGAATTATGATAAGTTCTGTACGTCATTTTTCCACTTAATCCTCCTTTTCAATGTTTCAGATACACTTTTCAAATTTTTTTGGCTAAAATAATAATAAAATGAGTAAAAGAGCTGCAATCATTCAACTTCATCGTGCGGGACATTCAAATTCTAAAATTATGAAGTTGCTAAAAGCACCAAAATCAACTGTTCGCGATACAATCTTGCGCTTCCAAGAACTTGGAACCATGGAGGATCGGGATAGGAGTGGACGACCTCGATCCGCTCACACTCCAGCGAAGATCAAGGCCCTCAGGGAGAGAATTCAGAGGAACCCCAAACGATCCTTGAGGAAAACGGCTAAAGACATGAATATCAGCCATGAGTCTGTCAGAACAATTGTTGAACAGGATCTCAAAATGTCCCCATACAAAATCAGGACAAGACAACTCCTAACTGACCTCCAGAAGCGAAAAAGAAAGGAGAGGGCCAAAATTCTGCTGAACCGTCTGAAGGGAGGCACGGAGAAAGGCGAAATCGTTTTTTCAGACGAAAAACTCTTCTCGGTGGAGGTGAAGTTCAACACCCAGAATGACAGGATTCTCAGAAAGTCGCCCAAGGACCTCCCTGATCATCTTCGATTCGTTTCATGCCGACAGAAACCCCGTCTGTGATGGTATGGGGTGCGATCTCCAAATCTTGGAAATCTCCCTCATTTTTGTTAAAGAGGGGGTCAAAGTGAATACAGATTCGTATGTCAATGATATTTTAACCCCTGCCCTCGCATCGATGAAGGAAAAGTTCAAAAATAAGTCCTTCACCTTCCAACAAGACAGTGCGCCTTCTCACACATCAAAGAAGACGCAGAAGTGGTGCAAAGAGCACTTTCCTTCATTCTGGACCAAAGATTTGTGGCCACCATCTTCGCCCGATCTCAATCCTATGGATTTCTGTGTGTGGGGTATTCTGGAAAAAGAAGCCTGTTCTTCACCCCATAACAATCTGGAGGATCTTCGAGCTTCCCTGAAACGAGCATGGGAGAAAATTCCTCAAGATGCCCTTCGTGCTGCTTGTCAGAATTTCCGACAGAGGCTCCAAAGTGTTATTGATACAGATGGGGGTCATTTTGAATAAACCAGATTTTTTTATGTTCATGGAGCTTTGTTCTATCACCACAATAAACCTTTTGTTGATTTAACCTTCTGTCATTAGCCCTATATAATTTTGTTTAGGATCGGGAACTTTCTTGACACCCTGTATATATAGCTGCCTAAAGAATATGCTCAAATATTAAATATATTTTACTTAAATCTACCTTGAATCAACAATTTTGTTTTAACTCACAAATTATTTTATTGTAATAGACATAAAATTGCTCTAGATGTAAGCATTTATCAGAAAATTAAACTTTAGTTTTAATAATATTTATAAAACATTCAACATACATGTATATATTACTTGCAATACTTTTAATTTGATTTACATAATTATATGTCCAAATGCTAAAACAGTACATAGGTGAAACCAAGAAAAAGTTAAAAACACACATAAGAGAATTTTTCTGCTACATTTGCAAGCACTCAAAAACTACTATCATCTACATTTTAACATCAAGTGTTATGTCAGTAAACACATGGAAGTTATCACTATAGAAAAATTTTACAAGTCAAGTAATAGTTTTGATTACCAAATTACAAGCATTAACAGAGGGTCTCAACAAAAAGGATTTATCAACTTTTTTTTAACCTTTTTTTACAAACAAGAATTTTATGTCATTCCTCTTAAATTTTGCTACCTGCATGCTTTATGTATAATATTAGATTGATTAATATGAAAATATTGCAACAACAATTGTTACATTTTTCTGCTAGCTGTGATCTTATGCAATAGCATAAATTTAGCATGCTTAAAGGCTACTAAACAGTTTTTTAGGCTGATTAAACAGCTGACAACTGACACTTTTAATTTGTTGCTATTTTAACTGAAAATATTTTTTTTATTTGATTATTTGTTATTTTTTTATTTATAATACCTGAAAAAGTTAAATAAACAAAACTTAATCCAATTGATTGATATTGCCTTTTTTAATTCAATTTTAAATTAAGCTAGATACAAAATTAGCTTTAATCATGTAGAACCTTACATAAAAATTGGATTAATTAGATACAAACTTTTATTTTACAAAAAACTTGTTAAGTTTAAATTAAATCAGTAATAATAATTCTGAGCAATAAAAAAAGAAAATTAATAACAATAATGCTATTAACAAAATATTACTATTATTATTAATGAACCTTGCAAAGTGCCTTCTAATTCAACAGCATTTCTTCCATTATCAATAATATGATTATCAGTTAAATACTCTATTTCTAAATATGGTTGCAATCCTTGCAACACAAGTGAACGCATAAATGAAGTAGCTTTCTGCACAAAAATATTCCATTAACAATTAACTAAACAATAAATAAGCTTTTTCCAACAAATTAAAGTGTTAAACTCTTAAAAGTAAAAATACTTATTCTTACAATATTATCTGCATCAACAATTGTAACTTCAAGAATATATGGGCTGGATAAGTAAGATTGAGAGAATGAAACAATCTAAACAATAAACAATAACTTGATAAAAAGAATAGTACAAATACATTTTAAAAAATCTGTAACTAAGCACAAAAAATATGGATTAACACTTTAGGTGTGGAAGGTTAAGCAATTTGGTTCTTGTTTACTATTTGCCAAGTTTAGTTAATTACTTTTTAAATTTAAGAAAATCCCCAAAGCTTGGGAGGTTAGTAAGGGCAAACAGTGAATGAGATACCATTCTTCGACATAACATTACGTCCTTCTCCACCAAAAGTGTTAAATGCTTAAATAATTCCTTTTCTTGACAGAAAGACAGTAGCAAAAATGTTCACATGAAAACCTCAAACACATATTGCTAAAATAGATAGAACAGTGCTTCTTAACTAGTGGGCTGCAAAGGTCTTTCAAAGGGGCTGTGCACTTATTACAGAGATATTTGAAATAGATGCAAATACCAGCTATTTTATTTTAATCAATTTTGTCAATTGTTATAACTGATGCTAGCAGTGGAAGGTATCTTGAATTTTTTTAAACAAAAATAATTTGGCCATGGAGTTTTTAGCCAATTTCAGCAAATCATTACCAGTTGCACTCTTAAAAATGTAAAATTAGCAGTAGAAGATTTGATTGTTTGAAGTATCATCTTATCAAGAAGGTGGTTTTATCATTAAAATGTAGTTTGATTGATTTGTTTAAAGCAGAGGTGGGCAAACTTAGTAGAAGGCTTCTAACAAATGATTTTAAAAAATTATCAATTTATTTTTTTATCTTAACTAAATTCTTGGTCATAGCGATCACTGATTTTTAAGTATGAAAATATAAAAATCTGAGGAAGATTTAAAATAAAGAGTTTTTTTTAGATATCACTTCATTTTTGGCACAAAAATCAAAAAATCTGAGACAGATTCGATGCAAAAATGTTTTTTCTGAGATCAATACAGTGTAGCCCACAAACATGTTCAACTTCTGAATGTGGCCCTTGAGCTAAAAAGTTTGCCTGGCCCTGGCTTTAAGTAACAACAGTAAACAGCAGCCATAGCATATTTAACTTTTTTTTTTAATTTAATTAACAATTAAAACTACTTAAAGCTTTTGGGTTACTAAAGCCTTGTCAGGTTTTTTAAATTTTAGCAATGTTAACATTTAAGTATACTTCTTCTTTTCCTTTCGGCCTTTCCCATTAGTCAGGGGTGGCCACAGTGTATCATCATACTGTACATAGCAATTTTTTATTTTATAATTTTTAATTGAAGTGCACACTAAAGATTATTTTTAAAAATGCTATAAGTATCTGGACTAATTTTTAACTAAAACAAGTAAATTGTTACATGAAACAAATTAAATTATAGAACTATTATAATTTCAGACAATAATTGTGAAAAGCAGCCATAATGGATTCAGCATTCTTCATTTTATTACACAAACATTTAATATTATTTATAAAGACAAATGTTTTCAGCTTACTTCAGCCCTCATCAGGTTTCCACAATTTTAGCAATGTTAATTAACTTTAAATTTTTACACACACATAAAAACAACAACACCAAAAAACAATGTATACTTTTAACACAGACTGTACTTTTGATTAACTAGGCTTATTTTAAATCAAAACAAGTGAAAGACTGAATTGATACAAATTAAATTCCAGATTATCATGTCATGGAAAAAAAATATTACAATCTAAATATATTCAATAAATGTGAAGCTTTATTTGTAAACATTTGTTGATTTAATTTTGGACTTGACTTTTTTATGAGTAGAGCTTCATGAATCTTGGAACAAAATTCTGATTTGCATTTACATATTATTACACAATTGTTTTTATTAAACCAATCATTACAACATTTTCTACACAATAAAATATTATCTTTAATTGCACTATCTTGTAAACTTTTGAAATTCAGATGTTCCCAGACTCTAGTGATCAAATGTCTGGAAGACATACCAATGTATGTCTTGTTTATATCACACAAACACGAGAATTTATAAACAACAATTGAGCAAAGAGCAACAGGGGTTTTAGATTTTAACTGGAAATAATTGACTACTTTAAAAGTTTTATGGATGGAAGATATTTTTAAATTGTACTTGTTTTTTATTAATGCAGAAAGATGATTTGCAAAGTGATGTGATTCCTTACCCAAATACAGTATACAAAAAAATTTTCAAAGCTAATGTTTTGAGAAAATTTGTTAGAAGATTGAAAGCTCATAGGAATTTTATCAAAAAATGATGAAGGATAACCATTATTCAAAAACATCTTTTTTAAATTATTAACTTCTTTATTAAACAAAAAATCGGAGGAACAAATACACTTAACTCAATTTAAAAAACATAAAATTAATCCAGACTTCCATTTAGTGGGACACAGCGCGTTAAAATTCAAAATTAAATTGGTGTTTGTAGGTTTTCTGTATACCCAAGTATCAATCCCTGTTTCATTGAGCCTAATTTCAACATCAAATGGTATGGTGTCAGAAGGGAGCTCTACTGTGAAATTAATTATGTTGATAATTAAGCAAATCAAGAAATTTAGAACAGTGACCAAAATTATTAAATATAGCAAATATGTCATCAATGTATTGTAAATACAATTTTGGATGAAAGTCTGATTGTTTTCTTAATAACTTATTTTCTGTGTGAGCAAGAAAAAAATTGGCTAAAGTTGGAGCCAGTGGACAACCCATACTGACAACATCATGTTGTTGATATAATTTGTCTTTGTATAAAAACATTCCTTGGTTGGCCAAAAGCAGCAATTTTATGAATACTTTTTTTTCATTGAAAGTGAATTGTATTTAATCTGGTAATGTTCTGAGTAGATATAGTCAGAAATGATATTAATGGTTTCATCCAAAGGAACATTTGTGAAAAGAGACTGCATGTCAAAGCTAACAAGTTTGTGATCCACTATAAATTTGAAGGTGTTTATTTCATCAAGAAAGTGATTCATACACTTAATATGGTATGAATCTGGTATGTAATTTTTTATTATTAAATCAAGAAATTTGGCAAGTTGACATTCTGGAGTGCCAATCATCGATATAACTGGTCTTTCTGGGTTATATTTTTTTAGACTTTGATGAGACCTGGACATTTTTCCTGGACTGCGCCTTTTGAAATGAGGTTTTTTATTGTTTCACTTCCATATGACTTTAGATATTTGCTGACATAATAATTAATGGACTTTTCTTTTTTAATTATTGGATGAACGTTGGTGCCTTGATTCATTTTATAAAATTCTGAGCTATTATTGATTATGCAATCCAGTTTTGCATAGTAGTCATGGCTGTCCAAAATAACTACACCTTTCCCTTTATCAAATTTACAGACTTTAATTCTGGAATCATCGCCAAGTTTTTTTAATTATATAGTTGAACACGAGGATTTATTTTTGATTACAAATCGAGCTGCTGAAAATGAGAAGCACCAGACTCGAGTTTTGCTCTTGTTAGAGCTTGTCAGTGATGCTTATCTCACTGCAAATCGAACCAAGGACCTGTAGTCTTCCATGCAGGTTACTATACCACAGGACCACAGTACCCAGACGAAGGTTGGACTCAAAGCAGCTATAAGTATTTCTCGAATTTGCAGCTCAAGGCGACCTCATGACCGAGAATAACCCGACAAGTGGTTAAGCAAATGCTTACTCTCTTAAACTTTTTAAGTTACTCTCTTAAACTCTTAAAGTTTTTTTAAGGTACTGTAAAGAGTTGCATTTTTGGGGTGAGCACAAATTCTCTTACTAGCATTAAAAATTTCTTAAACATAAATCTGGCTTTGTCTTTAAAGTTGTTGTCAATAAGTTTATTTTTCTTACTGATAAAATAAAACAGTTTTTCTATTTGAGTTTCGATGTCATCTATTTGTAGTTTTTTTGGTAAAATATGGTTATCAAGTCCAAACCATAGAGCATCTTCTTCTTGAATTGTTGAACTTCTGCCACTTAAATTTTTTACATGATCAGGAGATCTTAACCAAAGACAAAGCAGTTTTTTTCTGTGAGTGACCAAAATGTTCTTGGCAGTAGCTTGAAATTTTTCTGTAAGCATTGAGATTTAGTATAATTTTTCTATGGTGCTAAGATTCTGCAGGATTGCTTTTTTGTTAATATAACTACTTTCTGCTCACCCAAGATCTTTCTTAATTTCCTTTAACTTTTTGAGAACAATTACATACTACAAATCTTTTTTTGTGTTCCTATAAATCTTGAGGTTTGGTGCTTTGAATTTAAGGAATTGTGGGCAAGTGTCAAGATTAACCACAGTTGCCAACTTTTACTACCAAGAATAATCTACAATTGGAGCTAAATAGATTTAAAATAATCTAAAATATAAAAAACAGAATCTATTACAAAAAAGATAAAATTGGAATTTTTGTTTTCATTTTATTATGATAACCTTTAAAAACAAAACAGTTCTTCAAAGTTTTCTTCATCATTTTGACATGATTGACAGTTGTCACTAGACGTTGAGGCTCCTTGGTTGACATCATGAGATTGATATGCAGCAAGGGTTCCAATTTCTTTTAATACATGGGATGGTAAATCATAAGTTGAACAACATTTTCCCACTTTTATTAGTAAAAATTTAATTGTTAGGACAGCATTCAAAAGTTTTAAACTCATTGAATTTCTTAATTTTGATTTTATGTAATTAATGCAGCTAAACACTCTGTTAATTTCTGCATTTGAATTTGGCAATATTAGCACAGATATTGCACACTGATACAGCTCTAGAAAAGGATTTGAACCTGAAGCACTTCACTCACTTCACTTCAAAAGTTTTCTGTGTTCATTTTGGTGATCCAATCAACTAAATTAATTTTTTGCAACTGGTAATCTGCTTTTGCCACTGTATCTTCATTAATACCTAAAAATTTCATGACATTGCAAATGGCAGAAGCATCTTTTACAGGATGAAGCATATAATTAACTGAGAAATATGACATGTCTTTCAATATCTTGGTATCTTCTGGCAGTCTCTGCTTTAGTTGGCTTAGTACAGCTAGCAAAAAATTAGAACATTTGATTCAAATGTCATTTTCTTCAATATTAGTAAGAGTGCCTTGGGATTTCATTTCTGCTACATTTGTTTCAAAGCAGTACCCAAGATATGGCTTGGGATGTAAGAAATCATCTACTTTTGTAGTCAAAATATCAATGTTGAATGTTGGCAGAATAAGCTTCTTGCCAATTGATGTAATTAACAAAATTAACTCATTCAGCAGTTTTACTTTCTCAATATTTTTTGCCTCAAACAGCTTATTTGCCTGTTGAATCTCAATTAAAACAGGATTTAGTAAGAAAAAATAAAGCAAATTTTTCTCATCAAAATACATTTTGTACAGAATTTCAGCAGTATAACATTTTTCACTGTGAGGAGTTATACTGAAGAGAGTTTTTAGTTCTAGCCATTGCCTGAGAATTCTTTCAACTGCTGGTTGTATTGCCAGCCACCTTGTTTGGCAATCTCTGGGGATTTTCAATGGGTTTGCACCATCACTTAATGCCTTAAACACATTCCTGTATTTGCTTTGCTGTACAGAAGAATATGCAAACCATTTGTGAGTTTTGGCTATGATAAAATTTAAGTTTCTAGGTAATGCTTCTGCTGAAGCATGTGAAGTAGCCAACTGGATTGAATGACAAATGTATCTAATTAAAATAAAAATGGAACTTCAGTTTTTAACTTTGCATACACTCCTTAATACCAGTCATGATGCTTGCATTGTCTGTGCCAATTGCTATTAGATTAATTAAGATTCTTTGTCCTTAATAGGTTTTTGGTTGCCAAAACAATGTGCACAGCATCACATTCTTCAATCTTAACCAGCCCAAAATAAGTCGATACAACCTTTTTATGAATTATACTGTATTAGATTATTGATATGCCAAGTAATTTGAATACACTTATGTCATTGGATTCATCAATCAGTAGGCTGAATTTATTTTTACCAATGTCCTTCAGCAAATAAGCTTCAAAATGGCAGCACAATGTATTTATGATTATATTTGTACATTTTGTTCAATGCATTTTCATCTTTGTAATTATTTTACTATCACACACTTTATTTTTGAACATATCTACCAGATGATTGCAATTACTAATAGCTGAGTGACCACACAAAAACAGTGCAATATTACCTTCTGGCTGAGAAGTTTTGTTACATTCTATTTTCACATATGAATCTAAAGTTTTGTTTTCAAATGAGCATGCAGATATATGCTTTTTAGTCTGATTGTGTTGCTTTAAATCTTGATGTTTACAAAATTTACAGAATGTTTTAGAATCATCACCAACTACTGCTGCTATACAATCTTTTAATAGTTTATCTTGCATCCATTCTTTTCAGAATTTTTGCTCATATATTTTCGGTGGCTTGTACTTGGACAAACTCCAGTGAAAATACTTTTTCATCAATATGCATCAATATGAGATCACTTATTAACCCCAATAATTTTACCAAGTTTGAGTGTTTGATATCCGTTCTAGATTTTAGTCCACATATAATTGCAGTTAATGAAACTTGGGAAAAACCTAACTCAACAGGACAGTACAAAAATTTGAAGAATTACATTTATTTGTCAAATCCTTGTAAAAATAATAAAGGTGGTGGAGTAGCTTTATACATAAAAAAAAACCTGATCTTTGACATATGTTCTGATTTAAATGTAATGGATGAAAAAATCTTTGAATCAATTTTCATAGATATTTACTTTGACCATAAGGTTGTTACCTGTGGGACAATCTATCAATCACCTAAGAAAGATACAAAATCTCTAAATAAATTTTTTGAATACCTCAATTTTGTCTTTAATAAATTAAAACATAACAAAAATGTGTACATAATTGGTGATACAAACATTAATCTCATTGACCAAAAAGACCCTGGCACTGAAATTTTAACAGACACCATGTTTAATAATAATTTTTTTCCTTTAATCAATCGCCCCACAAGACTAACAAATAATTGTGCTTATACCATTGATCATATTTGGACAAATATAACTTGTGTCAATATAACAAGTGGCATATTAGTGCATAGTGTCTCTGACCATTTTCCTATTTTTCAAATATCTGAAATTGGTAAATTAAGACAATCTTGTCCAGTCAAAAATTTATTCTTTTCTGCTTCTAATCTGATAAATTTTCAAGCTTCTCTTCAAAATATTAACTACAGTAATGTTGCTACATTTTCTGACCCAGATTTAGCTTTTCAAAACCTTCAAAATATTTTTCTAAATAAATTTAACCAAAATTTTTTTAAACAATCAAAAAATCAAAAACAGAATAGCCAATGGTTTCACAAAGAGCTTTGGAGCTTACTTCACAAAAAGGACAGATTACATAAAAAAATATATACAAAAAAATAACTTATTAGCAAATGAAAAGTATCTAAAAATTAGAAATCAATATTTTCATCTCATTAAGCAAAAAAAAAGAGAATATTTTAAGAACAAATTTAAAAATTATAAACATGATATAAAAAAAACTTGGCAAACCATTAATGAAATTTTGGGAAAAACTAAAGCAAACATCAGTAAAACTAATTGTATCTTAGAAGCTGGAAAAATGATATATGAACCTAAAGAAATAGCAAACACATTTAACACACACTTCTGATTCTATTTGAATAAGTACAAGGTTCTATTTGAATAAGGTTTTGATAATTAAATTTTCTTTGTTGTATAATATAGTATAATTTGTATTTAAAAATTGTGAAGTTATGGCTCCAACCAGGGAAATTATCAACATGATAAAGGAAATGGAAAATAATATAAAGACACATATTCAAGAAACAATTGAAGAAGCACTGAAGAGACAGGAAATAAAATTTAATAATAAAATTGATGAAGTATTTTCAAAACTAAAAGATCAAGAAAAAAAATTGAAGATGTAATAAAAAGTCAGAAGTTTTTGAATGATGAATTTGAATACTTAAAAAATGATGTATCAAAATTAATGAAACTTGACCTACAAAAAAAACTGATGATTTAATGAAAGAAAACCAATGTCTCAAAGATCAACTAATTGAAGAGGAAAAAATGAGAGATGATTTGGACCAGTACAACAGAAGAGAAAATTTAGAATTTCACGGCATCCCCCTAAATCCAAATGAAAATACTAACCATATCATCAAAACCATGGCAAAAAAATGAAACATCGATTTAAAAGAAAATGATATTTCAACCTCCCATTGTCTTCCAAAATCTTCATCAAATAATCCTCCAATTATAATTGCCAAATTTACAAACAGAGACATAAGGAATTTAATATTTCAAAAAAGAAAAAATTTAATTGGAGTACGAGACTATGGTATTGATGGCATGACAAACCTATTCATCAACAAAAATTTAACTCCAAGAAGAAAAAAGCTGTTCTCCTTAGCATATAAAAAAAAATTACCTCAAAATATCAATTTCTTTGGACATACAATGGTGATATATTTATCAGAAAAAACACCACTAGTGAAAGAATCAAAATCACCTGCAAATCTGATATCGATCCACTTCTGTAAGTCACTAATTTCTTAATGTAATATTAACATGTGTTTAGTTGTTTTTCTCTTTCTAAATGTTCAACATATATGAATCTGTATGCAAACCAAATTTGAGTATCTCTGAATTTTCTAAATTACTCTGTGAAACAAGTTACACAAAACATAATATTTTTCTTCATATGAATGTAAGGAGTCTCAGTAAAAACATAAATAAAATTGATGAACTGCTTGGATTGTTACCCTGCTCTCCAGAAGTGATGGTAATTAGTGAAACAAAACTTAAAAATATAAACTATAATATTACATCTATTGAAAATTATCATTTTCATTCATCAAATTCTCCAACAAACAGTGGAGGTATTGGCATATATTTAAAAACACCATTAAATTATAAAATTCATCCTGACTTAAGCTTGAATGAAGACTTAGTTGAAGATATTTGGGTTGAAATTAAATCTAATAATTGTAATAAAGCTTATGTCGTGGGGGGGATTTACTTCCATCCTCATTCATCAATATCTAACTTTCAACTTAAATTAGAATCTGTCATAGAAAAAATAAATTTAGAAGGATTAAACTATTTTATATTGGGTGATTTTAACATAAATTTATTAAGTGATGCTCCCTCAATCATTCAATATAAAGAATCTCTTGAATCATTAGGTGTAATTAATCTTATAAATTATCCTACAAGGTACATGAACATGCAAACTCCATCATTATTAGATCATATATACTGTAATAATTCCACAAGTAATATTATTTCTGGCTCAATATCTTATGATATAAGTGATCATAATCCAGTTTTTGTGATGATACCCAAAAATAAGGTTTCACCAGCAAGTAGACCACCATGTGAAATATTGAAACGAGATTTTTCAAATTTTTCTGAAGTTGATTTTTTAGATTCTTTAACAAAAGGCTTAGACAAAAGCAACCTAAGTAATAACTTTTCAGACCTAGAAGCAGAATTTTCAGAATTTTTGAATATATTTCTAAAATGTCTCGAGACTCATGCTCCAAAACAAAAACTTTCTAGAAAGAAAATCAAATTTTATTTTAAACCTTGGCTGACAAAAAGTATTCAAAAAAGTATAAAAGAGAAAAATAGACTTTATCAAATTTCTTGCAAACATTCACATACATATATCCATTACAAAAAATACAAACAATACAATAACATACTAACACATGTAAAACAAACAATAGCAAAAATACATGGAAAATGATTAAAAACATAATATGAAAACCTGCCAGTGATAGTTTAATTACAAACATTAAGTGTCCAGAGTCTAATAAAGACTTGTTTTCAATTAAAGATATATCTTCATGTCTAAACAACTATTTTACATCAATGGCAGAAAAATTGGCAAATTCTCTTCCAAAAACAAGTCCTTCAAAACCATTAAATACTGTTTCCACTTGCTCTTTATTATTCATTAAACCAGTAATTGATGAAGATATCATAAGAGAAATTAATTTATTAGACAACAGTAAATGTGATGATACATATGATATACCTGTAAAAATTCTTAAATTAAGTAAAAATGTAATAGCACTTACATTATGTTATTTAATCAACAATTATATTAATAAAGGTGTTTTCCCAAGTGCATTAAAAATTGCCAAAGTATTACCAATTTATAAAGGGGGTGATAGAGACATTGCTTCAAATTATAGGCCAATTTCCATCTTACCCCACTTTTCAAAAATTTTTGAAAAAATTCTTAAACATAATTTAACTGATTTTATTAATAAGTACAAAATTATATCAGAAAATCAATATGGTTTTCAGGAAAACAAAAGCACTAGTGATGCACTCATTGAACTAGAAAATTACTTGCATATTCAGCAGGCAAACAATAAAATTACTTGTGGAATTTTTCTTGATTTGAAAAAAGCTTTTGATACAGTAGACCACACTGTTTTAAAACAAAAATTAATTGCAATGGGTATTAGTGGGCTACCTTTTGATTTAATTTCTTCATATCTAGCAAACAGATATCAATTTACATGTATAAATTCAACTAAATCAGATAAAAATTTAATAAATCATGGTGTCCCACAAGGTAGTGTCCTTGGCCCTATTTTATTTCTCCTATACATAAATGATTTTCCAAATGTTTCAAGCTTAAAAACTCTTCTTTTTGCCAATGATACAGCACTTTTTGCCTCTAATAACTCGTCTTCAGTAGAAAAAGTGGTCAATGAAGAACTTGAAAAAATTGAAAATTGGTTGCTTAAAAACAAGCTTACTTTAAACACCCAAAAATCAAGCACTATAATGTTTGGAGAAAAGAAAACTGAAAATAACATGTTAAACATTCATATAAATAACAGTCAAATTTGCCAAAAAGATAAAGTTAAATACCTGGAAATTGTAATTGATAAAAATCTAAAATGGAAACCACATATAGATAAATTAACTACCCAAATATCTCAATCTGTGGGAATGCTGTATCATTTAAAAAAATACCTTTTCTTTAATAATCTAAAGCTAGTGTATCATGCACTTATAAAAAGCAGATTGCAATATGGCATAGTTCTGTGGGGAAATGCAAATCAATCAACACTAAAACACCTTAATAAAATGCATAATAGAGCTATACGATACATTAGTATGCAACCATATAGAACAAGATTAAATAAATTGTATGCATTTTCTAAATTATTAAAGGTAAATGAATTGTACCAATATTCTGCAATGAAATTCATGTTTCGATTACACAATGACAGAGAGTTTAAAGATAAAATCCCTTTAGTAAATGAAATTCATGCTTATAATACACGGCAATCAAGTAATAACAGCATCTTTATTTCACATTTTTTGGCTTGTAAATCTTCTAATAGTCTTATAGTAAATTGTATGAAAATGTGGAACAAACTGCCAATTAATATAAGAACCAAACAAAGAATTAAACCATTTAATAGATTATTGTACAAATACCTGCTAGATACCTATGAAATTTAATCAACATCCAAATTTTACCCATATAAATTATTAATTCTTAGTATTAATACAAAATGAACTACATGCAGATATACTGTAAAATTAATTTAACGTTTTAAGGTTTTACTTAAAGAAATATTATGTTTTGTATTGCTCTTTGTGCACCTCTTTAATCCTTAATTGCCTGCTGAAATCTATTGTTTTGTGTTTTATGCTAACTGTCTTATTTCAATAAATTTTATGTTGCGACCTATTCTGTTGTATGATTTGATCTTATTGGCCTTTGTTTTGTTTTTGTACTTTGTTGTTGTTTTTTGTTTTTTTTTTTATGCTCCTTTTCATTATTGTGCTGTTGGATTTGTGCTATTTGTATCTACTATGAAATCTGTTATGTTGTTTGTTTATGCTACTACCTTTATTTTCAATTTAATTTATGGTAAGATCTATTTCTGTTGTTTAATTTAATCTTGTAAGCTTTTGTTTTTTTTTTTCATCCTTTTATTGCCTGTTTGATTGTTTGTTTGTTTTTTCTATCGTTGTGCTGTCGTTTTTTTACACTATTTGCCTTTATTTCAAATCAAATTTATGCCGAGTTATTTTCTGTCATTTAATTTTATCTACATTTATGCAGCCTTTGATTATTTGTTGTTGTTGTTTGTTTTGTTTTCATCATGTTTGTAAAGTGATTTTTAATTTTATTTTAATTTATGATGTAAAATGTCTTATGCTAATCTTTTTCTAATTTAATAATCAATTTTACATACCAAAAACTTAATTAATTTATTAAATTGCTTGTAATAAAACTTTTAAGCTAGGGGTAGTGATTAAATGACTTTTGTCCCTTCCTACCCCTGCAACACATCTTAATAGTGCTCTTTGATATGATATACATAACTTATTATCAGTTTGTTTAATTTCAAAATGTAAAATTATTGTTTTTTGTGTTTTAGCGGTAATTTATTGAAAAGGTTTGATGCAAATAAACAGATCTCTCTCTCTCTCTCTCTCTCTCTCTCTCTCTCTCTCTCTCTCTCTCTCTCATGTAAACTGATATCTCAGCTCCCTGCTTCTGTGGCTAACTATCAAGATTACTTAGGTTCTTCAAACCCCTCTTCCATGTTTTTTATCCAACATGCCCGCAAGAAATCAAAAGAGTTATATCTACTTTAAAGCCAAAGTTGAGTTCAGGTTGGGATGGTATACCTTCATTTATACTTAAACATCTCCCTAAAAATGTAATATCCATTCTTAGCTACATCTTTAATCAATCTTTATCACAAGGAAAATTTATCTCTTGCTTTAAACACACCAAAGTAATTCCCCTCTTTAAAAAAGGTTGTCCCAAAGATGTTTTTAACTACAGGCCTATCAGCTTACTTTCCTGTTTTTCTAAAATAATTGAAAAACTTGTCTATATTCGTTTATATTCTTTTTTAAATAAGTTTAACTTGATTAGTGAAAATCAATTCGGTTTTAGACAAGGACACTCAACTTGTCATCTTACTTCCCTGCTTACTGATCAAATAGCAACATCATTTGAAGAAAAAATGAATAGCCTTGGAATTTTTCTTGACCTGTCTAAAGCTTTTGACACTATTAATCATGAAATATTACTAAATAAATTGTATCATTATGGTGTCAGAGGCACTGTTCATGATTGGTTTAAAAGTTATTTATTTGGAAGAACCCAACAAGTTGATTATAATTCAAGTATTTCAAATATAGAACCTATTTCTTCCTCGATACCTCAAGGCTCAATACTCGGTCCACTCTTGTTTATAATTTACATTAATGACTTCTCAAAATGTCTCAAATATAGCAACAACCTGTCTTTTGCTGATGATACAACAATCATCCTTAGTGCAAAAAACAATAATTTATTATTTCAAAAAGGAAATAAAGAACTCGAAAACATTGACAACTGGCTAATAGCAAATAAGCTTTCCCTTAATGTCAAAAAAACAAAATACATTTTATTTAGCTCTCGTACCACAAAAACATTGTCAAAAGAATCAGTTTTAACTATTAGAAAAAATCAAATTGAAAGAGTTACTTCAGTCAGGTTGCTAGGTGTTATATTCAATGAATGCCTAACATGGAAAGACCACATGGCAATGCTAATCAGCAAACTAAAATCATCGCTATATGCAGTAATGAGAGTAAAGCCTTTTCTAACTCAAGAAGCTCTACTTACACTTTTTCATTCACTAATTCTGAGTCATATAAGGTATTGCATTACAACTTGATGCTATGGACACTCTGTGTTACTTAATAAATTACAAAAAATCTGCAACAAGTTTATTAATATGATAATCTGCACTAATCCCGCAAAAAAACACAACAAAGAAATAACAAAAGATAGTATTCTTAATATACCACAACTCTATAAATTAAATATTTCAATTTTCATGTACAAATCATTCCACAAGCAATTACTGTCAGCATTTAACAATATATTTCAAAGAAAAACGTCCACTGTAATTACTAGAAGTAACTCTCAAATCATACCTATATCATGCAAAAACACAGTAACAAAACAATCAATAAGATACATTGGCCCAAAAATTTGGAATGAATTACCTGAAAAACTAAAACTATGTAAATCCTTGAGTACATTTGTTAAAAAATCTAAAGCATTCTTCCTTGAACAACAATCAAACTTATAAACTGTTACGTAGGTCATCATTTAATATCTTTTGCTGGTCTTCCTTTTCTTGTGTTTCAGGAAAACAATTGAACAATTTGAAAACCTTCAACTCTATAATGGTCAAGAAAAGACTCAAGGAAAATTCTTCAGGATCACTCTTGTTTCTACCTGAACAATTTTTTTAGCTATTGCATAAATTTTATTTTACTATTTATTGTTACTACTTTGCATTGGTTTTTGTAGATTTTTTTTTAGTATGTTTTCTTGTGTTGTTTTTGTGTTGTTTTTGTTTTTTTTTACTAATGGTGTAATGTTTTTGTTTTTGTATTTTTCTTACTGAGGTTTTTGTTCGAGAAATGATGTTTTGATCTGCAACAGGATTTTTTTCGGTGGGTTTGTTTGCCTGTTGGGCTGGTAGAATATGTTCATGCTTTTACATATTTTTAAGGACTGATCATATTCATTGAGCCGAACTCTGCTATGGTCCCACCATTGCACCGCCCCCATAGCAGTGTTTTATTAAGCAAATAACCTCAGTCCTATACTTTATTTTCTTTTACTCTTTCTATTTTTTTAAACAATTTTATAATGAGGTGAAGCAACCTTGCTTCTATATTATACAAGTCACACCTTTCATCGCTAATTAGCAAGTCACAACGTCAACTCGTTTTGTTGCTTCTTCCTTTTTCTAACCCCGCCTTTAATAACACACAAACTTTTCAACATTTTGTTATTTTGTTCATGTGGCGGAGCAGAAATAAAAGAAAACTGAACTGAACGGAACTGAGTTTAGAATATCCACAGTTATCAGCAGCTGCAATGAATGTTCTTTTGCCATTTGGAACAACATACTTATGTGAAAGGACGTTTTCAACTTTATTTACATTACAAACAAATGCAGATCAAAACTAGAAGTAGAAGACAATCTTCAAGTTGCTGTCTCTCAAATTAAACATCAAATTGATTTGTTGTGTTCTGAACACAGAGCCTATTGTTCTCATTAGGTAGAATAAGTGTATTCATTTTTATGTGTTTTGCTTCACACAATTGTACAAGTTAACAATAAATGTATTTTTTTATTCATTTTTATGTGCTTTGTTTTGAATTTCAGTAGAAAAAATAACCATAGTTGTAATCTGCTTCAGTAAATGTTATTTTACCCTTAAAATTACTTAACTATTTAAAATGACATTTCCGCATATCAATAGTAGCCTTAAAATTCCAACTAATTAAAAATATTTTCCATTTAATACTATCACTCACAAAAAGTTTGGGTCACACGAGTTTAAGTCAAGATTTTTTGAGTCGTGTTAAAAACTATTTGTGGACCCTTGATCTAAATAACAAGTTTCTAAATTAAATCATTTAAAAAATAATCTAAATTGACAGCCATGAGATTAGCTGCAAACAAACAAGTGTTGGGCAATTTAATTTGTGCATGCACAAATGGAATGTCACTTTTTTACAAAATTGCAAGTGAGATGCTTCTGAACCAAATGGTAATGGTAAACAATATCATAAACTGCCAAAGCAATATGCCCTATTAGTTTGCACAGATCTATGTATGTATGGCTTGCCAAAAACTCACAAAATTGGTGCACCATTACAGCCAATTTTATTTATGACAGGTTCAGCACATCATGAATTAGCAAAGTGACTGGCCAGTTGGTAGCAACCAGTGTTTAAAAAGTTTTCAGTGATTGTGTCAAGGGTTCTCTTGCATTTACAGAAATAAACCAACTAGCTATATTAGATGGTTATATAGTCGTGTGCAAAAGTTTAAGACCTACCAAAAAATTCCTTTTTTTTATTTCAAGCTTTGTGATGTCATCTGGCTTCTTTGAGATTGCATCATCTTATTGCATCAGCCTAGCTAGATGTATTTAGCAATACAATACTCAGTGCATGTTTGGTCAAAAAATATTTGGGCTGTTTCTTCAATATTTTTATAGTTTTTAAGAGTCAAAAAATAGACAAAAAAGCCAGTTTGTCTAAAACTAAAAGGGCCCAAATTATAATTTTGCACAAGGAAAGGTTTTCTCAAAGAAAAATTTGCAAAAAAGTATCCTGCAGCAAAATGACTGTTTATCAAGCAATTGCTAAATTTCGAAATTTTGGACCTTATCATGACAAGAAAAAGAGTAAAAAGCCAAGAAAAACAAGACCTTATGATGACAACTTGACTCAGCAAATAGCTGTTCAGTCTACAACCAGTTTCTGCAAAAAAATATGCATGGCACTGCTTCTCAAAAGCACAGATGTTCATCATACAACAGTTAGTAAGTGTCTCGTTCATGATTTCAACCTGAAAGCAAAAAACCTTGCAATATGAAGACTAGGATTAAGCAAGTTTTAGTAAAGTCCTTTTCTGGGATGAGTCCAAAATCCAGCAGTTTGCACAGAGAAAATGTACAGTTTGTAGGCTTGTAAGAACATACCTACAAGCCTACAAACTGGACATTTTTAAAGCTAAGGTTAAACATCCTCCCAGTGTTATGTCCAATAATAGCACAGCTGGTCATTTCTTTTTACCAATCAAAACAATGAACAGCATCAGGTACTACAAAAAGTTGGAGAACAAGCTTAAAATTCACAAGGCTATTCATGAATGCAATATGTTTGTGCAAGACTGTGCTCCCCATCACTGTTTAAAGTTACTGAGTGACTTTCTCAAAAAGAAGAATATCAAAACATTGGATTGGCCTGTTAACAGCCCAGATCTCAATCCGATTGAGAATCTGTGGGCAATACTGAAAGCAAAGTGGCAGATGAACTCCCACAAGTGCTAAAAACCAAGAAATGGCAATAAAATGCATATGGAGAAAAAAGATTACAGCTGAATACTGCAAACACCTGGTGCATAGCATGCCTTGTCATCTGCAAGCTGTTATCAAGAACAAAGGTGGACATAACAAATACTAGATTCTTACACAAAAACTGGCTTATGCAACTCACTTTCAAGTTGATAAACTAACTTTTTGACATTCAGTGTTATTTATAATGTATGGCTATTTTATTGCAGTACTTTAAATAAACAAACTATAGCATAAATAAAACAAAATTGGTTTATTGTATATTTTGGATAAAAATGCTAGGTGGTCTTAAACTTATGCACACAACTGTAATGTACATAAATTTGAGAATGATAATGTACAGGGTGAGTCACAGGAAACAGCTGTTTTTCAGGAAGACAAAACTCTGCGAATATTTTAACAAAAATTTTATAATTACATAAAAACATTCACTAAACTATGCCATTATGGAATATTTAGGAGCGAAAAATTATGTCTGACAAATGATGGCCATTTTCACAAGCACAAATTTGAAGCCGCTTTCTAAAGTTAGACGCTCTCGCTGTATGAGCAGTGGCCCCATCTTGTTGAAACCACATTTGATACCATGACAACCAATGTTGAATCTTCGCTTGAAGAGATGTTGGGTTTCTGTCACTGATTCACCATTTTTCACGTAGGTGTCATAAGCAAACGCATGGTGTTCAAGACTCCATGGTAGCATGAGGAAAAGCAATTTAAAATTAATTTAAAATTAAAAGGAAAACTAAAAAGAAAAGCAATTCAAAATTAATGACTAACAAATACAAAAATTAACGTAAAAGATAAACAAATAACAATAAACTAAATGGTATCTTAAGCAGGTTTAAAGACTACCTTCCTCACTCCCTAACCACTTACTCTAGAAGAGCAAGGGGCATTCTAAAAACATCCATTTCCTGTGACTCACCCTGTACAATGATAATGTATACCTACACATTTTTGATGTCATCAGCTCATTTACAAATATACCATTGACTGATACCATTAAAATCTGCTTACATGCACTCTGTAAAGACTCAACAACAATGGCAACACTTCCTATTCCACAAGAAGCATTTGTTAAGTTAATGAAATATGCTACCACTAGTGTAAAATCCAGTTTTAACAACACTATGTATTGCCAGATTGATGCCATAGCCATAGATATACACTTGGTCTGGCCTTTGCTAATATTTTTGTCAGCTTTCATAAGGAAAAGGTCTTTTCCCAAACAGCCTAAACAAGCTGGTTTGCAAGAATCATGCTATACTTACTTTGCCTATAAATAATCATGGTTCTGTACTTTTGTACAGGATATGTATGAGGGAAGTGAAACAGTGTTGAGGTGTGCAGTAGGACCTACAGAAAGTTTCAAGGTTAAGGTTGGACTGCACCAAGGATCAGCGTTAAGTCTGTTCCTGTTTGCAGTGATAATGGACAGGCTAATGGATGAAGTAAGGAGAGAACCACCATGGATGATGCTATTTTCTGATGATATTGTGATTTGTGAAGAGACCAGGGAAGAAGTGGAGTGGAAACTAGAATCCTGGAGGTATGCATTGGAAAAAGAGAGATGAAAGTAAGTAGGTCAAAGATCGAATATCTGTGCATAAATGGAGGAAATGACAATGAAACAGTGAAGATGGAGGATACAAAAGTGCCAAGAGTAAAGAAATTTAAGCATTGGGGATCAACGATAAAAGAAAGTGGTGGTTGTGAGAGGGAGGTAAAGAAGAGAGTGCAGGCAGGATGGAACGAATGGAGAAGAGTATCAGGAGTAATCTGTGACAGGAGGTTACCAGCTAGAGTAAAAGGAAAAGTGTACAGTTCAGTGGTAAGACCAGCAATGATGTATGGACTTGAGACGGTGGCAGTCACAAAGAAACAAGTGGAAGAGATGGAAGTTGCAGAGATGAAAATGTTGAGGTTTGCTATGGGAGTGACAAGAAAAGACAAGATTAGAAATGAATACTTCAGGGGAACAGTTATGGTAGAGCAATTAAGAATGAGGATGAGGGAGGGCAGACTGAGGTGTTATGGACATGTCATGAGAAGAGACCAAGAGTATGTAGGAAAAAAGATGATGGAAATAAAGTTACCAGGAAAGAGGAAAAGAGGGAGACCAATGAGAAGATTTTTAGATGTAGTAAAAGAAGATATGGGAGAAGTTGGTGTGAAGGAGACGGACATTGAAGACAGGATGGTTTGGAGAAAGATGATATGCTGTAGCTACCCCTGACTGAAGGGAAAGGCCAAAAGGAGAAGAAGAAGAAGAGGTTTTGCACTTTCTTTATTGTCACAACTGCCATTGAAAAATGTGACACAAAAAGCTTCTGATTATGTTATGAATTTACTTAAAGGCATTTGGCAGTTCTTGAATAGAGATATGAGTGAAATATAGAGCTGCTTATTAGGCCACCTAACAAAGAGAAACATTACAAATTAACTTTCTCAAACAGTACCAAATCTTATCTTTTGAATTGATTTGCATCTTATGATTTCAGTAACAGATTGTCTATAAATCACAATCAAATTTTAAATGATAAATTATAGTCTGTGACATAAATTATTTGCAAACAAAAAAATTTAAAACCTAAAAAATTCATAAAAATTCATAAAATTACATGCTTGAAAGAGTTTTTTTCTAACTTTCAATTAAAGATATGTTTCTCTGTGACATAACTTTATTACATAATTTGTAACAAACTCTAATAATTTTATTTATAGCAACATGGTTTGTCAGTTTATTTTTTTCATCTGTCATTATTAGTTCTGACAAAAATCTGAAAGACTGATTTTGTATTTTTTTATTTTTTTTTATTTTTATCTCTATATTTATCCTCCTGACTCGCAGGAAAGCGACGGAGGCGCTATACATAGGGTAAGCAATTACCCCGACCTGCTTCCGGAGATGCCATCATATTGCTGTCTGCTAGTAATTTAGTAGAGATATGACTTTAATTTAGAACTGCTTGTCAAGACCACCAAGCAGGGGAAAGTGCCGTAAAGTGTCTTTCCCAAGGACACAACAGAATGGTGCAAGTGGGTTTTGAACTGAGACCATGTTGATCATCAGTCCGGTGCTTTAACCACTCGACCACCCAAAATAACAGATTGTAAATTGTTGTTAAGATTAAAACTTAATAAAGAAAAAAAGAAATAAGACCAAAATATTTTAGGTTTTTACTTTGGTCTGAAAATAAAAAAAATCTGTTATTTTTGCTTGTGCATGATTAGACATTTAAAATATTTAAAGCATTTGCTATGATTTGAAGTGCTTTTGTTAGTGAAAAGAATTTTTGATACACTTTAATAACAAACTGCTGACAACATTTTAAAAGTTTATTTATTTGTTTTTTATGGACTTTTGATGTTAATAAAAACCAGTTATAATGTTAATGAAAATCACACTGCATTGTATTTATTCAAAAATTGTTGAGATGCATTGCATTTAAAAGTCATTTTTTGTAAAAATTTTTTTAAATAATTTAATTTCTGGGATTTACTTTTATATTTTGTCAAAATAAAAGATAAAATATTCCTGTCAACATAAAAGCTTTTTTTAAGAGTTTTTAGTTTTGAAATTCAGTGTGAAGCAGATTTAGAAAATACTCTCCCAAGTCTTACTTTGGAGATTTCATAGAGTATTTCACATTAATGCAAAACCAGACTAATGCACATGTTAAGCCATGTACATAAAAATGGTAGAGTGGGTATTTGAAAACCAAAGTAGCAAAAACTTTAAGCAATATCTCTATTAAATGATGCAATACAAAGTCATACAACTAAAATGACAAATGACATGGTATGTATTTTATTAATTTGAATAAATTGACTGACCTTTTAAATGTTTTTCAGCTAATGATATTTGTGCCATGCATGGGCTTTTAACAAAAGTACTAAGGAAGATATTTTGGTCACCTCTACTAACTACAACACAAGCAACTTTTATTTTACTGAAAGTGGATGATTATTTCAAAAAATGCGCATTGAAGTGGTAATGATTATCTTACATCTGTTCTAAATCTCTAGGACTCAATGGTTTCATTGATAAGTTAGTATTGTGGAAACCTACACAACAAAAAATATTTTGTTATGTTTGACAGGCTATTATCTGTAACCAAGCCAAGACTCAATAAATATTACATGAACTGTTACAAAACATTTATAAAACTTAGAACAATCATAAAAAGATTGAAAACCTCTGTTCCAACTTTTACCACTTAGCTTTGCAGCCAACACACTTCTTCTATAAGTCAAAATATTTAATACATAATAGACAAAACAAATTCTAACTTAAAACCTAACACAAGACTTTTTATCATAAGTATCATAGATAAATTCTTTTTATGAAATATCAGATAAAATAAAAATTAATAACATTCATACCTGACTAAATCCAACCAAAGGTAAAACAGGAGTACTTCTAACAACTGATGTGTAATCTATTGGGTCTGTTACTACCAAAAGCTTTACATTTTTCCTAACATTGCTATGTGGTACCTCTTTTAATATAGTAAATTTCCAAAAAAATTCTTCTCCATAATTAAATGATGAAAAGAACAGTATTAATACGATGTTAATAAGTTGCTTTTTCTTACAAAAAGCAATAAATACATTAAAAAATGAAGTATAATTCATACTTTTTTAAAATTAGTTTGTAGTTGTATTAATAAAGATAACTGCAATTAAAAATTGAATTGTTAATAATTAAATATGTAATAAAAAAATGCACCATTAAATAGTCAATAAATTTTTTCCTATTATAAAAATAAAATTCATAAAATCACTCCTATTAAAAAAAAGCTACAGTACTGCAATATTTTAATAATTCTGAAAATACATAGCAGAAGCAGCAAAAGTAATACAAAAATAAGAATCAAGATTAGCTTTTTGAGAAGTTTAGGGATGGCTACTTCAAGATATCTTTGGACGGCCAACAACAAGGTCACAATCTTTCATAACAATGACCAGTGGATCATGCTAACATCATGATCTCAGATCCAAACATCAAAACATGAAACACATTTACATTGCCTTAACACACCCTATGACATATATTCATCAGTTCAAACATTATGACATCACACATGTACAAAACTGGCACAGCTCAGAACAAAAAATCATTATGTTCCAATAAACTTGGACACATACATGCCATAATACTTGTTATACTTAAAACACACAAGTGACATTAATCATTTTTAACTGTAGCAAAGTACTAACATAATAAACACAACATTACTAATTTGTGGAAAAAGCACTTGCAAGCAGCAGAGTTCATTCAAGAAGGGGTCTAGATATCTTTAGATGGTTAGAGCAGTGCTCTGCAACCAGGATGCCAAAAAAAATGGCAATAAGTTCTTTGAAGTAGCAACCAAAAAGTTTTAAAAATTCAATGTGCTTCCAATTGTATAAATTTGAAATTTGGTCAATAGTTGTTTGCCATTCTTGTTTTGCATACAATATGCACAGCTTGAAAACTTTACAATAATAAATTGTGTAAAATTTTGTGAAAACCAAAAAAAAGTCTTTATTCTGGTCTAAGTGTGGTACAAATGCAAAAAGATTGCAGGACATTGGGTTAGGAAATGGTTTCTCTATAGTCAGTCTTAAAGGGAGACAATAGAACAACTTGTGGATGCAATTTATTTATTTTTTCAAAACATCATGATCCAGAACTATTGTTAAAAAAATTGTTAAGATAGAATGAAAAAATTTAGACTTATTTGTCTTCATGCACAAGTTAAGACTTGTTTATTTTAATTCTATTCTTTAATTAGAAGATGTTTAAAGTGCTGAGAATTGAGATTTAACAGAAAATTTAGTAAATTGAAGAAAAAATACAGCACATTTTGGTTACATTTAACTTGCAGATGTTTTTATCCTTAATATTAAGTGTAGACAAAAAATTTTTTTAAAAATATGTATAAAGGTTGTTGTAAAAGGAAAGACTATACCCACCATTTATTCAAACAACTTGTCAAAATAAATCAGTCTAAATGTTAAAACAAAAAAGACCTAATAACGAATTAAAAACCATAAAAATTTACATTTATGTTTCAATATTGTCAATATAAATATTCAAAAAGGCTTGTCTATTTTATGTATCTACTGATATAAACAATTTAAAAGACAAAAATTACTTTGTGCTCTTGTTCCCATTTTTATGAGATTTGACAAAGTGTTTGTTTTATGAGATGTGACTCCAATTCTTGCTTTGTTTTCAACACATATAAAATAAGAAGCAAAAATAATTTTTTCTTCAAAACACTTTTGAAAATTTTCAAACAAGGCTTTCCAGCCATAATTTTGAAAATTCTGATAAATAATTCTGAGAATTCTGATTCTGATATACACTACACACATCAACACTTGTAACAAAAAAGCCAAAATTAAAAATTACACTATGCTTGAGACTGCCTGGCAATGCCAGCAGCGCAAACAGGCCTAACTATTATCAGTACAAGCTTGAAATTTAGCCTTAAAAAACTATAATGAGCTAAAAAAAATAATGACCTTTGTAAAGCAGGAACAGTAAAATGATCAGATTTAACTTATTCTTCTTCAGTGAAAAAGGTTCATAAACACATGAACAAAAGAGGGACATTTCATTTTTGTGATGATTGTCACCAACTTAACAAAACAATAGTCAAAGATAAATAGTGAATTTCTTTCAAAGTTGCCTTGTCTTCTTCTCCTTTCGGCCTTTCCCTTTAATTAGGGGTGGCTACAGCATATCATCATTCTCCACATCTTTCTGTCTTCAACATCCGTCTCCTTCACACCAACTTCTCCCATATCTTCTTTTACTACATCTAAAAATCTTCTCATTGGCCTCCCTCTTTTCCTCTTTCCTGGTAACTTCATTTCCATCATCTTTTTTCTTACATACTCTTGGTCTCTCCTCATGACATGTCCATACCACCTCAGCCTGCCCTCTCTCATCCTCATTCCTAACCATTCTACCTTAACAGTACCCCTGGTGTACTCATTTCTAATCTTGTCTTTTCTCGTCACTCCCATAGCAAACCTCAACATTTTCATCTCTGCAACTTCCATCTCTTCCACTTGTTTCTTTGTGACTGCCACCGTCTCAAGTCCATACATCATTGCTGGTCTTACCACTGAACTGTACACTTTTCCTTTTACTCTAGCTGGTAACCTCCTGTCACAGATTACTCCTGATACTCTTCTCCATTTGTTCCATCCTGCCTGCACTCTCTTCTTTACCTCCCTCTCACAACCACCACTTTCTTTTATCGTTGATCCCCAATGCTTAAATTTCTTTACTCTTGGCACTTTTGTATCCTCCATCTTCACTGTTTCATTGTCATTTCCTCCATTTATGCACAGATATTTGATCTTTGACCTACTTACTTTCATCTCTCTTTTTCCAATGCATACCTCCAGGATTCTAGTTTCCACTCCACTTCTTCCCTGGTCTCTTCACAAATCACAATATCATCAGAAAATAGCATCATCCATGGTGGTTCTCTCCTTACTTCATCCATTAGCCTGTCCATTATCACTGCAAACAGGAACAGACTTAACGCTGATCCTTGGTGCAGTCCAACCTTAACCTTGAAACTTTCTGTAGGTCCTACTGCACACCTCAACACTGTTTCGCTTCCCTCATACATATCCTGTACTAGTTGTACATACTTTTTCACTATTCCAGATTTTTTCGTACAGTACCACAGCTCTTCCCATGGAACCCTGTCATAAGCCTTCTCTAGGTCCACAAATACACAATGTAGCTCTCTTTGACCTTCCCTGTACTTTTCCATCAACATTCTTAGAGCAAACATGGCATCAGTGGTTCCCTTTCCTGGCATAAATCCATATTGCTGTTTGCTGATCTCCACTCTATCTCTTAGCCTGGCTTCAATAATTCTTTCCCATACCTTCATTGTGTGGCTCATTAGCTTTATTTCTCTGTAGTTTCCATAGCACTGTGCATCCCCTTTGTTTTTATAGATTGGGATAATCACACTCCTTCTTCATTCTTCTGGCATCCGTTCACCCATTAATAGTCTGTTAAACAGTCTGGTCAAAAATTCTATTCCCATGTTTCCCATGCACTTCCAAACTTCTACTGGCAACTCATCTGGCCCAACTGCTTTACCTTTTTTCATCCTTCTTAGTGCGTTTTTTACTTCTTCTCTACTGATACAATTTACCTCTTCATTAATCACTTCTGCTTCCTCTGTCCTAGGGTCTCTGTTATTTTCCTTTTCATCAGTTTCTCAAAGTACTCCTTCCATCTCTTTAATACTGCTTCCAAATTCACCATCATATTATCATTTTCATCCTTTATAACCCTCACGTGCAGTACATCTTTCCCTGCTCTGTCTCTCTGCCTAGCCAATCTGTACAACTCCTTTTCACCTTCTTTTGTTTCCAATCTAGCATACAAATTGTCATACGCACGTCCCTTTGCCATTGCAACTGCCTTCTTTGCCTTACTCTTCTTTTCTTTGTATATCTTTTTAGTATTTTCATTTTATTTTGTCCCATGTTTTCTTTGCCTCTTTCTTTTCTTTTATGCTCTCCTGAACTTCTTCATTCCACCACCATGTCTCCCTGTCTCCTTTTCGTTTCCCAAATATCACTCCCAGTACAGTTTCAGCTGTTTTTCTTAGCATTTCTGCTGTTTTGTCTTACTCATTAGGTAATCCATCCTTGCCTCCCAGAATCCTGGTCACCTCTTGTCTAAACACTTCTTGATAGCTTGTCTCCTTCAGTTTCCACCATCGTATCTTTGGCTTTACTTTCTCTGTTTTTTTCTTTTTCACCATAAGAACCATTTTGCATACCACCATACGGTGCTGCTTTGCAACACACTCATTCAATATTACCTTACAATCACACATTTCCTTCAAGTTCCTCCTTCTGCACATCACATAATCTACTTGGGTATTTTTTCCTCCACTCTTATACGTCACCCTGTGTTCATCTTTCTTCTTGAAATAAGTATTGACAATCGCCAAATCCATCCTTTTCCCAAAATCCACAACCATTGATCCTTCCTTATTTCTTGTTCCAGCCCCGTACCTCCCCATTATTTCCTCATCCCCTATGTTTCTTTTGCCCACATGTCCATTAAGATCTGCATCAAGGACTATCCTCTCTTCTTTTGATATACTTTCTATCAACCCATCCAGGTCTTCCCAAAAATCATTTTTCTCCTCCATACTGTTGTTAACCTGTGGAGCATATGCGCTTACTATATTTAGGATGGACCCTTTTACCTCCAGCTTTATGGCCATTAGTCTGTCTGACACCCTCTTCACCTCCAGGACACTTTCAGCCAGCTCCTTCCTCAGCACTATCCCTATCCCATTTTTTCTTCCATCAGCTCCGTTGTAGAATATTTTGCATCCACTGCCAATGTTCCTTGCTTTACTACCTTTCCACTTTGTTTCCTGTAGACACAATATGTCTACATTCCTTCACTCCATCATATCTGCCAGCTCTCTTCCCCTTCCAGTCATCATTCCAATATTTGAAGTACCCACCCTTATGAGCAAGCATCTTCCTTTCCACACTTCTTGCTGCTTCTTCACTCACTTTCCTCCTCTTTCTCTGCTCTTATTTTCACTATGTTTAGCAGTAGCATAATTTTCACAGGTGCCCTGCTGTGCAACACCTGAGGTGGTCGTTGGTAACCCAGGCCTCAACCGATCCAGTATGGATTGATAATGATTATGCATTTGTCTGTTTTGGCAAAAAAAGTTTTACGCCAGATGCCCTTCCTGCCGCAACCCTCCCCATTTATCCGGGCTTGGGACCGGCATCAATAGACACAGAAATGTGCCTCTGATGGCTGGGTTCAAAGTTGCCTTTTCAAGGCATCAAATTCCAATCACCCCTAAATCTTTTAATTTTGACAACTATCATTACACTTATTGGGCAGATTAAACAGTCTCAAATTTCAGATTGAATCTGTCTCAAATTTCTTGATTTTCAACTCAAAAAGAAGTGTTCTCTACAAAAAAAGGTTGCAGATCAATGGACTAATGTTTTTAAAAAGTTTTGTGACACCCTTGGAAATCTCTTGCAGCACACAGGTTGAGAAACGCTGCCATATACCAGCAAACAAATCTATGCATTATGGGGTTTCGTTTACTATAACCACAGGCTTATAAAAAAAATACAGCTCATCTCCTTTATATAACCTGTAAAAAAACAAAATTGAAAAAATATTACCTCTTGGATTAATAAAGCAGGTTAAGCATTTATAGACAGAAAATGCTTGCAAATTACCCAATTTTTGATTTACTCATACAATTAATAGTTTGCAATCCTCCACTATTCATGCTTCATTACAACTTCCTTATAAGTAGAATGCTTTTTATCCATTATCTTTTTTGTACAACCCTAACATTTACCACAGGTGTTCACTTTAGTTACAATATCAAATATTAAACAAAAGTCAGTTGTTGCTAAAGTACAAGATTTTGCTAAAAATCCTAAACATCTTGCAACTCATGTACCCATTGGTAAGTTTTTTTTGTTGATAAACATCTAACAACTGAAAAAGTTTTAAAAAGATCAATCAAATATAAAAAAAAAAAAGAACGATCAATTGTTATTTGCAAACCAGACAAAGAACAAGATGTCACAACATGAATACATCAGATTATATGGATAAAATGAATAAGATACTTATCAACAAAACTTTTTTTAAACAAATTGACCATAATGAAACTTTGAAGAAATTAAAACAATTTCAAGGATTTTTATATAGACCATCAAAGAAGTTTAGAAGCAATGCCTACAGAGTAGTCTTTCCTAGTACCAAAATGACAAAGCCAAATGAACAAGGACTTGATGCAGTAAGAAGCTTTTTAACATTGGCCAAATCATTGTTGATGGTGTTGCTCTTTGCTGGAAGCCTAAAGGTTGCATAAAATGAGACAACAGAAATAGCATAACTTGTAAGCCCATGCTTGACCAGAGACAAAAACTGTTCTAAAGGTTTTACGTCAAGTAAATGTGTTGCCTTAAAATTACAGTTCAATTTTATCCAGAAAAAATAACTTTTTTTAAAATGCCAACAATGATTTACAAGATGGCATTTAAAAATTGTCATTTTGAGTTTGTTTTTAAGCTTTGCATGTTGCTTTGAATGGTCAGTACAACTGATTTTTGTTCTACTAACTTCAAGATAATGTATTTCATAAAAATATTCTCAATTAGCAACTATGGGCAATATTGCTTTATTCAGAACTAATGGGCACAATTGTGACCAGTCTAAAAGTAGCATACACTGATGACATCATCAAAAAATTTTCATATCTCAAGCTCAGGAGCACAAAACTAGTACAAAAATGCCAAAAAATAATTTTTTGGTACAAAAATCAACTCTGTATTACAACAAGGATTGAAATTGTAGCAAAACCTTTGTTTTTGGAGAGGCCATAAATTAAAAAGTCAAATAGATGCTGAACTCAAGAGTATGCAGTGAGTTTCATTCAAAAAAATTATAAAAAACATTTAATGTGTTTATAAGTTTAATTTTACAACTCGTTTCCTGCAACTGATCTTGTTTAGTTCTTGTGGCTATGTTTGTGTTTTGTATATTGTTTCTCTTTGTGTAATAGTAAATGTTATTTTCTTTGTTATTATATGCTTTGAAATAATTGGTCAAAAAATGTTTTTCAAATGTGTGCAGGGTGAAAAATAAAATGTTTCTCTTTCTCTCCTTATACATTCTAAAGCAAGACATACAAATTTTGAATCCAGGTAAATTGCTCATAAACAAAATGATCAAGATCAATTGCTCAAAAAATAATTTCTTGGACTATCAATTGCTTGAAAGACAGATTACTCAAAAGCCAAACTTCAGTTGCTCTGTGATGTTTAACACACTTTGTCTATGTCATAATGCACATTGTTCAATCTGATGTTTAATTCATTCACTTAAAAACGTGGTTACTTAAGTTTAGCTAGTTTAAGGTTAGGTCAGCGTTTTACTTATGCTTTTAATTGTGCTAGTTTTACTTAGTTAGATTAGGGTTAGGTATGTTTTATAGATTTGTATTCTGTAATTAAGATATAATTGTGTTATCGTGGATGAAACAGGAAGCTGGTACTGAAGACTGCACCCAAACCTAGACACGAGACAGCTTGAAAGCCAATAAACACAAACTAAATATTGCCAATAAATGTTCAATTGCTTGAAAGCCAATGTACATTCACTAAATATCATTATCTTAACTTTTATTTTAGTTTTTTCATCATTTTTCCTGTACAATTTTTATCATTTTCTTTGGAAACCTTTAACCATAAAGATGGATTTAAGTTTTTTAGAAAGCAAAAAAGGAAAGAAGAAATTGTGTTTGGGTGGCTACCTTTATATTACGGATGGAAATGTCAAAGAATATTAAGTGTTGCTCACAATATTTCATATTAATAAAATAGTGAAATATTGGCAACCTTTAACTTTTTAATGTTTTTTGTTTTGGCTTTTAATTGTAAACACAAATAAATTTATGAATTGTAGTTGTTAATATAATTATTCATTTAACTTAACAATTCCTTTCAAGCAAATGATAGTTCGAGAAATTACTTTTCAAGCAATTGATCTTCATCATTTTGTTTTAGAGCAATTGAAGGCCCTATTTCTAAAAGTACCTAAGTCACATTTTTTGAAAAAATGAGATAAGCTGAAAAAATTGTTTGTTTACTCACCAGAAATATTCTGACAAAAAATTTTTTCAGGAAATCACTTTTTGAATAGCACAGAGGTTTGAAATCTCGGCATATTTCTATTGTAGAAGTAGGGTTTTTGAAAACTTTAAACCTCATTTTCTCAAAATGACATTATATGACTTAGGTACATTTAAAACTAAGCTCTTCAATTGCTTTTGTAATTTACAGGATACCATAAATTTTATATGTTTCACAATATTCTACCAGTTTCACACCTAAATATTTTCCTTGCTCTTTCAGATAATATATTAAATATATCAGATCAAGTAAACTATATGCCTGGATTAGTGAACAGGTAAAGAATACGCCCAGTTTCAAAAAATAGTGAGTTTAGGGTTAGGATTAGAGTTAGCTAAGAGTAAAGACTAATTAGGCTAGAGTAAAGAATAACCCTAAGTAAAGAATAACAAACTTTTACTTTCCTGAAAGATTTGGGCACACACAAGATTGCTATCTTTTGTTTAGATTGAAATTCTGCTTGCAAGCACACAAAGCATTGATGCAAAGCATGTATGGAACTACTGTGCATTGATCCTTGCTTTGAAGAATATTATATGATATGACTACACTAATTTGCAAGAACATTTAGGCTTACTGCATTTCTTTAGACTTTATTTCTTATGATATTAATTTACAAATGTCCCACAATCGCTCACAATATAGAGTAATTGTTTTGATTGTTGATAGGTTAGAAAGGGTTGCCCCCACTTCTCATATTATCTCTTCTAATTTTTTGTATTTTGGTGCTGTACAACTACAATGAATCATGCCAATTTCATTACTTGCTAAAAAAACAATTGGTTTCAGTGATATAGTAAATTTTAAAATTTTATTTAAAAAAAATTTTTTTCAAAGTAAATTTTTGAAAAAAATATAAATGTAACCACCCTTACTGTTTGTCAAGAGAAAAGTTGCAGCGATAGTTTCAGTATTTTTTCAATGATTCAAAAATATAACCTTTGGGCTGCTATAGTGGCTCTTGACACTTCGGGTTAATGCCATTGATGTCAATTTTGTTTTGGATTTGCATTATTATTATTTTTATTCCATTGCACTTGACAAAATGAGCAGTAGTTTATGAAAAGTTGTGCAATTAATAAAAACTCAGTCAACTTCGGTGCACAATTTTTTGTTCTTTTCTGATGAATTTCAATAGTTGACATGGCTTTCCAAACCTCTATTTCTGGCAATCCTTTGATAAAAAGAATTATTGTGCATGATGTTTACTTTTATTCTATTTCTGGGACCTTAATTATTACAAAGCAATTTAATTTTAGTTGAACAATTATTGAAATATTTTAAAACAAGCAGTAAAAATTTATACATCCAAAGTTTTATTTAAAGTTAACATTGAAATATAAAGGCAATATTTTTTTGAGTTTTAGAAACCAACTAACTCATTTTAAAAACAAAACCAAATAGTAAAATCAATACAACTAAGGTTAAAATTAGTTGAAAACAACAATAACAGCAGACAGTATCATTATTTTGGTCTATAAGATCTCATCAATGGTGTGTTAACCAGTACTTGTACAGGATTATACAAAAAATAGGCTAAAATTTAATCTTCTGTGCCAGTATAAGTATCACAAAGGTTAAACTTGGTCTTTTATATACAGTATTAAATTTATAAGCCATTAATATATAGTGGCAAGCAAAAAAGTAAGACTTTTTTTTATTTTTTAGATTTTTTTAAAATAACTTTGTTAAAATTGAATTATATTTATCAAGTAATACAGGGTGTTTCATAATTAAGGCAATGGTATTTTGACCATTATTTAAAACCCTGTAAAAACATGTATAGCCATCAAATTTGATATAATTTTGAAGCTTATAACCTTGTCTTTGCAATTCAGGTCTTAAAAGCTAAACATTAGAATTTAGATAATGACAGTAGATAGAAACATTGTTATCAAGTTCCACAAGCAAGGCGAAAGTAATTCATCGATCGCAAAAAGGTTAAAAATGAACCAAACAACTGTTTGGAAAATCGTTAAAAAATTTAATGAGACTGGGACAACATTGGATAAACCAGGACGTGGTCGTAAACGAACTGTTCGTACCCCGAAACTGGTTAAAAACACGCGAGAGAAGCTACGTCGTAATCCGCATCGATCTCATCGAAAACTGGCTGCTGAAGCAAATGTGAGCAATTCGACGATGTATCGAGTGATGAAAGATGATCTTGGTAAGAAACCCTACAAAATGCTTCATCGTCATGAACTTACAGAACACCATAAGAGGATGAGAATGGAAAGAAGTCGTCAAATTCTGGATGAGATTGATCAAGGCACGCTCCCCAACTTGGTGTTCACGGATGAGAAAAAATTTGACATACAGCAGGTTGTTAACCAGCAGAACGACCGGGTTTGGGATTCTTCTACTTCAGTTGAAGGTAGGATCGTAACAAGATGTCAGAATCCGCAATCGGTAATGATTTGGGCAGCGGTAACTCCGTCTGGAAGATCTCCACTGGTTTTTGTGCCTTCGGGGGTGAAATTGAACTCGGAACAATACGTTTCTGACATTTTGGAATCCCACTTGCTACCCTGGGCTGATAAACACTTCCAAGGTTTGCCATGGAGTCTCCAACAAGATTCAGCACCATCACATGGCTCCAAAATGACACAGACATGGATTCAAAGGAAAATTCCATCCTTCATTAGCAAAGAATTGTGGCCTGCTAGGAGCCCGGACCTTAATCCTTTGGACTTCTCTATTTGGTCCATTTTGGAGGCAAAGGTTTCAGCTTGTCCTCACTCTTCTCTTGATGCTCTGAAGGTGTCCTCACTCTTCTCTTGATGCTCTGAAGGCAAAACTGAAGAAGGAATGGGACGCAATCCCTCAAGAGCAGATCCGTGCCGCCTGTGATGCATTTGTGGGTAGACTTAAGGCTGTAGTTCGTAACAAGGGTGGTTACATCGAATAAATGGGATAATGTTCGATTTGTATGTTATTTACCTTTGTATTACTACATTCAAAATTGATTTTGCACTTTTCAAATTCCCATTATATTAAAAAAAATCGGTTGCCTTAATTATGAAACACCCTGTATATCATTCAAGAGAACACAAAAAATTATATTAAATCCAATATTAATTGATTTTTTTTTTGAGAAATATCATTCAGTTTTAACTAAATTATT
This sequence comes from Diplosoma virens, assembly GCA_963680785.1. Classification (NCBI taxonomy): domain Eukaryota; kingdom Metazoa; phylum Chordata; class Ascidiacea; order Aplousobranchia; family Didemnidae; genus Diplosoma; species Diplosoma virens. The sequence continues at coordinate 37,111,786 of OY796894.1, read as the reverse complement.
TTGAAAAAATCTAATAAAATAAAAAAGTCTTTACTTTTTTGCTCACCACTGTAGTCCAAGAATATCTACAACTAACAGGATTGCTAAATTAATCTAAGCACACACAAGAATAGTGCTAAAAATAAAAAAACTTTCAAATGTTTAAATAAAAATTTTGATCAATATTCTATTCAAATCTGTACAAATAAGGATTTCCCAAACAACAGCCTGCAGGCTATTTTAGGCCCATTTCCACTTAATAATCCAGCCTCCCAAAGAATTTATCTTAATTATTAATTCATTTAATTATACATCTTGATCTTGGCAAGACAATTGAAATTTTAGGCTCTATCCTGCACATTTTGGCAGAAATCATGAAATCTAAAACTGATCCAAAGTGAAGACTTTTTTTTTTAGAGAACATGCATTTCGGGACACAAATCATGAAATCCAAGACTGATCCAAAGTGAAGACTTTTTTTTAGAAAACATCTTTTTTAAGGACAAAAACTAGGAAATTGGACACTAATTCAAAGTAATTTTTTTTAGAAAACACTACTTTTTAAGGATAAAAATCAAGAAATCTGCATAAAGTGTGCTCCAAATTTTAAAAAAGTTCAAATGTGCAGTAATCTGAAAAAGGTTGATAACCACTGTTTTATAGCATTGTTTTTATCTGGAATTTAAAGAATTTATTAAAATTAAATGCCTTGTTTGTGCCATTCTTGCCTGTCTATCAAATCCAAAAAAAAATGGTTTGCAAGATAAAAAGTTTGGGAAACCCTGGTGCAAATCTAACAAAATGACAAAAAATTTAAACATAATTTAAGGTGTAAAGGGAGTGGGTATCATTTTTTAGGTCTTGCAAAATTCTAAAGTGAAGTTATATGGGTGATTGAAACTGTGGTTATGACATAATTTTATGTGGAAAGTTGAACTATTTTATTCTGATGTAGGCTAGTACATAGAAAATGTGATACAAAAAAAAAGCAATAAATAGAATAGAAAATAAAGAAAGTTGAATAATTCAAGACCACTTAAGAAAGAACTATATTTTTACAAATTTGCAGCAAAACTGCATTTTACAATGCAGCTCACTAAAGAATAATCTTTAGCAACATATTTCTCTTAACCATGCAATTTTTTAAAAAACTTTGGTCAAGAATCTCATAAATAATTTTAGATTAAGTGTCCAGTTTACACAACAGGTGTATAATTCAAATTACTAAAATAAAGCCTGAAAAACAGTTGCAAGTTTTGAGAAAAGCTTTGATAAACACAACAAAGACAAAAAAATTAAAATACAACACAGTTGTTTGAGAATAGGCTATGCATATTGGTTTGACAATATTTGTTATAAATCAATTATTTTTAGGAGGGCGTAAAAATATTATCAATAAAAAGGGCAGGACATTAGGCACAACTGTTACAATTATAAACAAAGAATTTGATACATCAGCACACTCTTCCTGTGCTCAGTTTTTATATTTGCACATTGAATTCAGTCTTCATTGTAATTGTCACCACAAATTAAGCAGTTGTAATCTGGATGAAAATCTGGAGAAGTAGAAGGTTGCACTTTATTTTGGTGGCTTCTGACTTTTTAATAATGACTCTTTTAGTTGCTGATAACTTCAGCTGATGCAGAGGCAGCAGAAATTGGTTTCAAAAACACTTTTTCTACAAGGAGAGCTGGTTAAAATAGTGAGTGGCTTTTAATCTTCTTTTTGCATAATCTAAAATTACTTTTTTTCGCAAACTAACTTTTTTGATGCTTATAAAGCTGTTCTGAGAAAGCAGAGCAGATATGGTAGCCAGCTTATTTGCCAGAGCCGATTTACTTTCTTCTGAATTGGAAGAAACAGAAGGTTACATTTTATTAGCAGCACTAAACTTCACTCAACAAATCACAAAGTTGTGGCATCTCTGGAGAAAGAAGTTGCAGGGAGCCAGATCAGGTGAGTATGGCAGTTGGTTCAACACCGTGATGTTATTTTTAGCCAAAAATTCATGGATACTCAAGGCATTGTGTGCAGGAGCATTATTATGATGGAAGAGCCAAGCGCTTTTATCCCACAAAGCTCGTCTTTTTTCTCAAATTGATTGCATTAAACAATGTAAAACACCTTTGTATATGTGTTGATTGATTGATTGTTTGGCCTTGTGGCAAAAACTTCATCTGCACAACACCTTTCACATCGAAAAAAGCAATCAACATCACCTTCATTCTGGACTTGAACACCTTGCTTTTTTGGGTTTTGGTGATGTTTCACTCTTTTACTCAAGGTTCTGTCTTGTGGTGAATAGAACATACTTAAATATCCATAACTCATCACCCGTTACCACTCTCTTTAACAAGTCCAGTTCAGTCTTCAGTTGTTCCAGAATGTCATGACACACATGAACATGCTGCTTCATTTGGTCCTCATTCAACAAACATGGGACCATTTTGGCACAGATCTTTTTTATCCTTAGAGTCTTCTGTAATGAATGTCCATACTCTTTTGCAGCTAATGCCCAGTTCATTTGCTATCATTCAAACAGTCAGTCGACAATCACTCCATACTTTCTGCCTTACAAGTTCAATGTTTTCACAGTTTTTGCTGATTGAAGGCCTTACACTTCTTGGATAATTCTCCATTTCCTACCTTGCCTCCTTGAATCTTTTTTGATACTTAAAAACACAAGCTCTTTACATTGCATTATCCCTATAAAGTCAATTGAGCAAGTTTAAAGCCTCTGTTGGAGTTTTCCTAAGTCAAACAAGAAATTTCAGAATAATTTGTTGCTTTGAACTCATTTCAATTTCACCCAACAATAAAACCAAAATAACGTAAATTATCACACAACAACAGATACTCAGGTGCCCTTACACAAAAACCTGTAAAAAGTTATGCAATAGTGATAGAAGTTCAAATTATAGCAATAATTTCTATGTATAAGGTCATTTTATACTGAAGTAAATAAACCTTGGATCTTTTAAAAAAGTCACTGTAAGCAACTTTTGTTCAAAAAACTAACCTGGATTCTCCCTGTGGTCACTATTGCTTTTTAAAAAGATCTTTTTTCTTTTGGTTTCTTTTTTTTATTTCATATTAATTCTAAAGAAGGATTCCAGATTAGTTTTACCATAAAAATCACTAATAATGATTTGAAGAGACTTTAAGATTTTAACAAAATTGCTTGAACAATCAAAAAGTAATTCAATTAAAAGACATTAAATAATGTTCATTATATTTAGAATTTAGTAATGTATAAAAGAAATAAAATCCAATATAACTTTTTTGTTTATTTAACAAAAATGTTTTTTAAGATATATATACGAGGTGCATTCAATAAGTTTCCAGACTTTTTTTGTACAGGCATTTATAATTGCCGTAAACTCAAGATATTTCAGTATGTTGTTACTATACTCCTTATGAGATGATTGACCAATTTTTTCTTGTTTAGGTGCAAATTTATAGCTACAGTAGGAATTAGAGTACACCTTACTAAATCCTGATTGTCACAGCTGGTGAATTTCAAAAATGCAATCTGGATGTGAGGACACATTAGAAGAACGATATGCGATCAAGTTCTGTTTTAAACTTGGAAAAACTGCCACGGAAACGTATGGTATGCTTCAGACTGCTTATGGACCATCCTGCATGAATCGATCATCAGTTTTTCAGTGGCACAAGAGATTCAAGGAAGGCAGGGAGTCCTTGAGGGATGATGAGAGATGTGGGAGGAGTAGGGAAGTCAGAACATCAGAGATGATTGGCCAAATAAACGATTTCATGAATAGGGACCGTCAAGGAGTACTATATCGAAGTTTTAAGGGAGTTCAGGAAGACATTCCGTCGGAAGAGGCCAGAACTCTTTGAATCAGGTCAGTGGCATTTCCATCAGGACAATGCCCCAGTCCACAAATCCATCCTCGTCACAGACTATTTGACCCAGATGGGCATCAAGACGGTTCCCCATCCTCCCTACAGCCCGGACCTTGCTCCCTGCGACTTTTGGCTATTCCCAAAGCTCAAGGAAAACCTCAGAGGCAATCGTTATTCCACAATTGAGGACATGAAAGAGGCTGTGACGAGGGTCCTAAACACGCTCATACAAGAAGACTTCCAGGGGGCTTTCCAGAAGTTGTTGGAACGGTACAACAAGTGCATTGATGTCGGAGGAGAATACTTTGAAGGGGACTAGAGTTTTTTGTGTGTACAGTTAATAAAAGTGTCCATACCAAAAAAGTCTGGAAACTTATTGAATGCACCTCGTAAGTATTATAAATTGGTAACCATATACCAAAGAGACTTTGATCATTTTATAGCTATCTTGATTTACACTTACCAAAACTCAAAAGATAAACTTTCCAAAGACAAATTGACTGAAACATTTTAGATCTCAATTTCTTTATACAACATAGCTTTTTTGGTCTAATAACTAATATAATTACAATTTTTGTTTTTTGTTATGGCTTTAGTGGAAAAATGTTGGGTCTTTTCAAGAAGTCACCATAAGCGATTTTTTTCAATGAAACTAACCTGGAATCCCCCTTTCAAATCAGGATGGAATAAAGAAACAACCTAGAGGAAAAGGATTTCTCAAGAAGCAATAATAACTGCAGTGGGATCTGGTTCAGTTTCTTAAGAAAAAATCACTTACGCTGACTTCTTGAAAAGACTTGAAATGTCATTAAAACATCTGTAAATAAAAAATTGTCAGCACAGATTTGATTCTTAAAATGGTTGTTTAAAGAATTCTTAATATATTAATATGGGTGCTATATGAAAAAGTTTGCAAACCTACTCAATGCAATGTTTGTTCTTAGTATGGTTGCTAAATGTTTAGCTTTGTTTAAAATATATTGAAAAAATGTTGAAAAATAAAGATGCTAAGACATTGTTTCACCAAATTAAAGATTACATGACTTTATAACCATAATGGGCATTAATAGGTGAAAATGTATTGTGCATTTTAAGGTTTAATATCTGATCAAGCTTTTCTTTTATAAATGGTAAAAATTCATTTAAAAATTTGCTTACAAACAAAACTATTACAACAAACTCAATTCCCACTTTATTCTAACACCTAATTTTTTTTAATTTCTCAAGCTATACCAAAAATAATTAAAGTTTTTCTGCATGATCAAAGTCACCCTACAGTGTACGATATCATTTAGCAGCCCACAGTATCATTAATAATTAAACAACAGCTAATACTTAAGACACACTTATAGTCTTTTGCTTTATCTTATCTTTTGAGTTAAACCTAGCAATCACCAAACAATTAAGTTTTTCTAATATTTTAAAGATTTGAAATATTGATTATTGACAATAATACCTAATTTGTTGATGCTAAACTCAAAAATATTTTAAGCAAGCACATTGTACTTAAATTTCTTAATTTTTGTTTTTTAAATCTGTAGCCTATCAGTAGGGTAATATTTTAGCCTAACTAGTCACTGTTATAACAAATTAATACTTTTAAAAAAATTATTATTTAAAACTAATAAGGCATAAATTCGCGTTTAATCGATCACCTCTGCATTCAACACATGATGAAAACCTATACTGCTATGCTTAAGCAAATATTTATTCTACAGCTTTACATTACAGAGAGCTTTATCAGTATGAAATAAAACTAAAGTGTTCTAGAAAGTTTGCGAACATTTAAACATGTAAATGTTTGCAAAAACATGTAAATTTAAACATGTAAACATTTCTAAATGTAATTTCTAAAACATTTTCTTTACTTTAATTACGGGTTTTTTGATGATACAGTATTTAAGTTTGCTACAACACTGCTCATTAACACCGGAGCAGAAACTTAAACAAATCGCCCAAAACTTTATTTATGAAATTGACAGGCAATCATGACTTTGGTCATGCAGCCTCGCAGTACAAACTTTTTTTCTTTAAATGTGAGTCGTAATGCTGCCACAGCAAATTTAGAAAAGGAACAAGATTTGGTTACAAAAGCACTGGTTTACAAAATTAAGCTTTTTTACCATTTTATGCCAATTTGAAGACTATTTTCACACCAAAATCATATTTTTAAACAAGATTTTTATTAAAAAACATATAAAAGACCAAACAAAAATGTTTTTATTTTGCCACAATATATCAATTACTGCAGCGCAGTGGCGTACGGTGATCCTGAGTCGGGTCATGAAAACGAGTATGTTATGGGTAATTAATGAGTGCGACATGCAATATTTTACTGGCAGGAAAAATTTTTGGTGTGAGGTTGTAACTTTTAGTTGTAATGTCTTGGTGATCAAGACCAATTTTTGTCCTAGATTTTTGCTTATCTCTCTAAAAAAAAAGGTCATCATTTGAAATTGTTGCCTGGTAATGCACTTTTTCTCCTAAAAATTCAGGGCTCTCTAAAAAAAAAAAATTATCGCTTGAAATCGTTCCGGGTAATGCACTTCTCTTCCTCAAAATGCAGTGATCTCTAAAAAAAAGAAAAAGGTCATCGCTTGAAATCGTTCCGGGTAATGCACTTCTCGTCCTCGAAATGCAGTGGCCTTTAAAAAAAAAGTCATCACCTCAAAACAGTCTCCAATTTCTTACTTTTTGTCCGCAATTCACGGTATTGTCTAAAACAGTGGTTCTCAAACTTTAATAATCCGTGGTCCCCTTCCAAAAATTCTCAGCACTTGAGGCCCCCTGCTTTTCAATAAAAATACCTAGTTTTGGTTTTTATGGGTTTCCAGCCGTTAATTACCACGTTTAATGATAAAAAAGCCGATAAACGAAAATAAAAGAATAAATGCATAACCGTCAAAGAATTAAACAAATCACAGTCAATTTACTTTAAATTAACGTAGTCAATGCGAAGCGCGTTCTTGTACTCACCTTTGATATTTTGCTCGTTCTTGGACTGAGCAAGGCGAATGTCGCAGCATACATTGAGGCGATTTCTGGTTTTGTTTTTATGGACGCCAGATCAAAAAATCCAGCTTCGCAAAGGCAGGTAGTTGGGAATTAAACGAGAATTACGGAAGCCTTCTTGCTGAGCAGTAAATATGCATCATAAAGAGACAACCAGAAGCTGGAGTCGTCAGTTTTGTTATTAAATGCCAACTTCATCGCATTCGAAACTTTGAACTCTGCCAACTCCTCTGCTTCTTTGGCGTTAGGGCTAATTTCAGTGTTAAACAGTCTCTGAGCCATGAAACATGCAACGTGTCGTTATTGAAATATGATCGAAGCTCAGCAGAGAGGATTTTAAGATGCTCTATGATGTAAGTGCAATAATATTTACACTTCATATTTGTTTGCGTTTAATTAACTAAAAAGTTACGGGCATCTAAATAAAACACAACATAAACATAGGGTGGCCGTATTTTCAAAGTGATAAATCGGGACTTTCTTTAAAAGTAGAATTGCCATCAGTGGCGAATATTCCAATTTAGGGGCCCGAGGCAAGAATTTTCAAAAACTGATGTTGTCTGAGAAAAAAAAGGTCTGATCTGGGCTTGCGTATTTTTCTCCCAAAATCAAGGTGTTCTCTAAAAAAAAAGAAAAAGTCTTCACTTCGATTTCATCTCTGATTTCCCTATTTTTCTCCAAAACCAAGGTGTTCTCCAAAAAAAAAAAAGGTCTTCACTTCGATTTCATCTCTGATTTCACTACCTTTCTCGCAAAATCAAGGTGTTCTCTAAAAATTCTCTAAATCCGGGACAAAACGGTCAACTGGGCGGGACACCGGGACCAAGGCCTAAAAACGGGACGTATGGCCACCCTACATAAACACATATATTAAATTAAACTTCAACAGCAAACTACTATTTTTATCACAACTCAAAACTCAGCAATTGTCTGTAGGCTATGTAGCTGCAAAAACTTCTAAACTAAACTTAACAGCAGTCACGCGTTGATTAGGTTGTCAGAAAAGCGTCAATGGCTTACAACAAAAGCGCTTCATAAAACTTATTGCAAAACTTTACTACATTTTCCCTCCCTTAAAATAAGAGCTATACATAAGTCTTTATACATCATGTGTTGCTACGTAAAATGACGAAAAGGAAGAATACAGAAAATTTGCAGAACACAACAACGACTCAAAACAAGAATTAGTAGTAAGTTAGGCGATCCGGTGGCCGCCTATCGCGAGTAGATCTGCGTAATTTTAGGTTCATTTTGAGAATTTTCTTTCTCAGTTCGTAAGTTATCATTGTTCTGTTGATCTTCGAGGGAAGGCGTAGATGGTGAGTTTTCTTCTGGCTGGTCTTGAATTTCAGTTTCACTGCTTGTCCGACGCTCGCTTTGGAAGTTGTCATTTGCATAATACTTTTTCTGACACTGGTGCGATATCGCGCAATGTGACAGTTTTTTTATGATCGTTGAGTAATCGAACTCTAGCATAATTTGGGGTGGCATGTATAGCCTAAGTTCTATTTCATCAACTAACGGTTTGTGTTTACTTGTTCTAACATGTCTCTTCAGCAAAACGTTACCAGGTGGACTTAACCAAGTTGGGGTGGACAAACCCAGACAAGAGCGACTACTGAAATTGAAAAGTCGCTTGTGAGGGTTGTGTTAGTGGCGGTACAAAGTAACGATCGTATCGTAAAGTCGGCAGCGTGGTCAAGTGGTTAAAGCGCCGGGCTCGTGAACAACACGGTCTTGATTCAAAACCCACTCGCGCTATTCCGTTGTGTCCTTGGGAAAGACACTTTACGGCACTTTCTCCTGCTTGGTGGTCCTGGCAAGCAGTTCTAAATTATAGCCATATCTCTATTAAATTACAAGCGGACAGCAATATCTTGGCATCTCCGGAAGCAGGTCGGGGTAATTGCCTACCCTATGTATTAGCGCCTCCGTCGCTTTCCTGCGAGTCAGGAGAATAAATATAGAGATAAAATAAAATAAAAAAAGAGAGTGCAATATGTCAGGCAACACAACTTGCCACTGTTCGATGGGTAAGTTTCTCGTCTTTAAAGATAGTTTTACAGCCGTCTATATAATAGCATTATAACGTTCGCACTGCCCATTGCCTTGTGGGTTGTATACGGAGGTATACTGTAACTAGTTGACACTCCACGTTTATTTAAGCAACTAATAAACTCTTGAGATGTAAAGCACTTACCCCGATCTGAATGAATATAAGACGGCAACCCAAATGTTGTAAATAATTCGCTAAGACATCGAATGACTGTTCTTGTCTCCATGTTTCGACAAGGAAAGGCAAACGGAAACCGGGAATACTCGTCCATGACTGTCAGTAAATAATAATTTCTATAAGCCGATGGAAGGAGACTTTTAAAATCAATGGTCAGGCGCTCAAACGGTTGAGTAGCTTTAATTAATGGTACTCAGTGTGGCTTGAGATATCTTGGTTTTACTTCTGAACAAATACGACAACGAGCAACAGTGTCTCGTACCTCCTGGAAACTAAACGGAAGATTTTTTTTAGTCTTAATATAATAGTGGAAACGAGTTACACCAGGATGGCATAAAGAAGCATGAATATCATAAAGCGCAGTATTTACCATGCTTGCCACGTATAATCGTGAAAGAGTATCAAGAACACAATTGTATTTGCCTGCTCTGTAAATAATATCATAATCATATTGAGCCAATTTGAGACGCCATCTTAAAATTTTATTGTTTTTATTTTATTGTGTCTTCTGTGATCAAACGTAAAGGATACAGATTTTTGGTCTGTTATAAGATGAAAGTGGCGACCTTGAAGAAAATGGCTCCATTTCCTAATGGCCTCGACGATGGGTGTGGCTTCTTTCTCGATGCTTGAATGATGGAGTTTATTTACGTTCAGAGTTCTTGAAAAGAATGCCACTGGTTTGTTCTTTTGGTTTAAAGAAGCAGATATAGCAGTTTCGGAAACGTCGGTTTCGATAGTAAACGGCTTGCTTTCATCAATTACGCCTAGAGTAATTTCTGTCAAAGTTTCCCGCAAATCTTCAAATACTTTTATCAGGCCCTGCT